>PVKB01007368.1:0-36807 GCA_004027205.1 Ctenodactylus gundi | reverse complement strand
GTTCCTTCATGAGGTTGGTGTCCAGACTTGAGACTTGACCATGGGTCTTTGAGATGCCATCCTCCATGTGGTATGGGTAATGGCTCCCTCCCCCCACCAGAGGTCTCATGTTTCTCCAGGAGCTCCAAGAGGAAGTGGGTCAGCCTCCAACATGTTCATGTTAATTCTTGATCTGTAACATGCATTTGGAAGCTAAGTGGGGGGGGGGGATTTTCATGCACTTAAAAGTAGTAGTCTTCCATTTAATTTAAACAGATTTCGATAATATTTAATTTGTGTTTATGTTGTGCAAGTTTTGGTGTGAGTACAGACTTGTCACAGGGTCACCTCTGGACCTCTGCACAGAAGCAGAGCCTGTAGTGGCGTGTAATTCAAAGCCACTGCCTGTTTTCTGTTGGTGCACTTCAGTCTCTTTGTTTTGGTCCCCCCTGGCATGAGTGCAGCACAGTTCTGGTGGGTCTGTGTTTATAGACTCTGGCAAGCCGTGTAGAGGTCGTGGCTCTGATGGCGTTGTGTATTTTCAGTATCACTGGATCCCTCAGTCTTCACCTGTTAGAAGTGTGTAAGATTAGGGTGAACTCTGACATTTATTTGGTAGAGAGAAAAGTAGGACATTATTGTCATACTCTATGTCTTAATATTTAACTTATTCTGATGTATATTCCACACTGTTAACGTGTTTGCTGTTGTAGAAAGGCAGCCTGGGGAGTGAGCCTGTCTCCTGAAAATGAGCATTTGCAGTATCCTAAAAGCCTGCCTACGTTCACAAGAGATTCAGGGTTCAAGTTAACTGTCTTTTAAAACTCCTTTTGATTTAGGTAATAAAAAATATCCTTAAGGAAAATGGAAAGTTCTAAGAGATATTACTCCTCTGGCCTAGAAGTGGAAAAAGCCAACAACCTATTACTGATTATTTCAACTCTTTTCTTTTATTTTAATGTGATTTTCTCTGCCTAAAGCAAGGTATATATTTCAACTGTTTCGTTACCCAGATGTTTACTAGTCCAGTTTGTCCAACGTGGAAAAATTTGTATGCAAATGTTTTCTATGATTTAATAAAAATATATGACACACCTTTTCTTTAAAAAGGCAGATGTTTGTGAAACTGATTTTATTACATGGACTGCGTGTTTTTGCAAGTGCCAGTGCTCATACACGCACATGAACATACTGTGAATTCACAGGAATTGACAGTAACTGTTGCCACATCAGAAAGAGGAAGTACAGCCATCATGGGCTGAAGAGAAACGATGTGGTTACATCATTCAGAGGATGAACTGAATATTGATATTTTATCATAAATAATAAGATGCTTTTTAAAAATACGACACTATCTGTTGGGTGCAACCTGTCATCCCAGCACCCTTAGGAGGCTGTGAATCTTAAATTCAAGCCCAATCTGGGCTGTTTGGCAACTTAGCCAGAGAGACCCTGTTTTAAAAAAGGAAGGGGGTAACTGGAAATGTAGTTCAGAGCAAAAGCCTGTTCCAGTATCAAAGAAAAGGAAAAACAAACGAAAGATAAGCATTACAGGTGATGTTTCAAACAGAATATAGGTGCCCCACGTAGCGGCGCCATCTAGCGCCGGTCCCAGTAGCCACCATCTAGCTGTTGCCGACGCTCCCGTTGAAGCCACCGGATGACAAGATGCTGGGGCTTTGCCACCGCCTGGTGCTACATCCACTGCATGTACGCTGCCGGAGCTTCCCAAGTGCCTGCGGACACCGCGAGGGGACCGGTAGCTAGCGTGACTGCCCTCGGTGACTCGATGATGAGGAACTGCCTGGACAGAAAAGAGGAGGGGCTTCCGGCCTGGCGAGGCCCAAGCCGCCAGAGCCTTGGAGAAGGGGACTTGATGTGTAGACCTGAGGTGGCGCCATCAGAGCCGCAGGAGGCACTGGGCCTCCAGGACAGCGCGATCCAGGAGTGTGGCACGGGGCCCCACAGCCCTAAGCGGGCTTACCTCCACCAGTCCTGAACACAGTCCCTAACAGGGCAGCATCCCTGCAAGGCCCAAGAAGGGGTCTTCCCACCTGTCCCAGCTTCCGTAGATCCTTGAGACCACTGGCTTGGTGGCTGAGCTCTGCCTCCCTTTACTTGAGGCCTCTTCCTGCGTTCCTCTTCTGCGTATTTGTTCAGGGATATTTGTCATTAGGTTTAAGCCCTGTCTGAATAATCCAGAATTTCTTCTCAAAACTTAACTTCAGTTGCATCTGCAAAGACCCTGTTTCTAAGGAAGTCTCATTCACAGGTCCTGGGGATCAGAGTGTAGACATACTCTTGGGACCACCACACAGTCTTCCCTCAGGAAATGGCGAGCCCCCTCCGCTCCTCTCTGCTGCCCGGATGGCCCTTTCTCTCCTTCCAGCCACTTTCTCTCACAGCACAGCTTCCTAATCCTCTGGTCCTGTGGCTCCTTGGGAAGGTTGGGTGTGGCTGGGAGTGACAGGGCCCTGTATTCTTTAGGACAGTGGGTGGAGGCCTGGTCATCACCTGTCCCGGAGCCCATTGTGAGGTCATAGAACTGGATGAAATCCTGGGGCCAGGTACTTCATGCTGTCACTGCCCAGAAGGAGCTGCCACTGAGGAGCTGCACCCTGCTCTGTCCAGGCCTGAGAACATGGGCCAAAGGTTAAAATGGCAGTGGCCAGGAGTCCTCTGAGAGCACCTGGGAAGAGACTTATGGGGAAACCTAGGCCCACCAAGGAACCTGGAGAAAGACCCAAGAGGGAACCCAAACCAGTGAAGGAACCTATGGAGGAAACGAGATCCGTGGACACCTGAGGGGAGACGCATGAAGAAAGTGCACCTGAGTGCAGACACAGCAGTGGATTCTGGAACACAGCAGTTAGAGTTTTTAACCAAAACTCATCTGTCTAAAGTTCCTGTGGCCCCTTCAAGATGGGTTCAAACCTGCTTTTTTTATCTGGACTCCAAAGAAGTGTTCTATGTTTTTCCTTTTGAAAATTGTTTTTTTTTTTTTCCTATTCTTTCTGAAGCTTGATACCCTCACCCTGTCCATCAGGGGTTTTATTCCGTTGCCTCTCCTCTCCCACTCCTTATGAATCTCACTCTTTCCATTGGTCCCATCTCTTTAGCTTCCAACATCTTCAAGTCACTTTCGTCTTGATAATTAAAAGAGCAAGCCTTCTGACCCCTCACCCCGCATCCCTTCTCTATAAAAGGGGGATTTTTTTTTTCTCCTTCAGCTGAAGTCCTCAAAATAGTGAATTTTTGCCTCTTCCCCTGGTCTCTGAAGTCATGGTTCATCCTACCCTGTTGAGGTCCCCTCCCTCACCAGGGCTCCCTGTCACTTCCTGAGATCCACATCTACGTGGCATGTTTGGTTCCTTTGCTTTTTGGTCCTATCATTGCCTTTTACTCTCTCCGCTCACTCATCTCTCTCCTAAATTATCTCATTCATCTTCCCCCTGACTCCAACATTGTCTGTGGGCCAGTATCTCCTAATTCTACACTTCAGAGCTGCCCTCTTACTAGCAAATAAATACCCATTGGATATCACAGAAGAACCCACAGCATCTCCAGCTCAACTTCTACCCTAAACTCAAATTGTCATTTCCCCTCACATCAACCACTTTCCTTCTGAATCCTGGATTGGGTAAGAGATGTTATCACTCACCTGACCAACTCAAAGTGACCTTCTGGGACAATGCTAGGTATACCTAAGAGCAGTTCTTCAAATCCAGCTGCCCAAGGTCAAACCTTGGTCCCTTCCCCTTACTAATCAGGTGACTGACTAAATGACAGATCTGAGTCACAGATTCCTTAACTATGTGATGAAAAAATTGTCTCTATTTCAATGGGTCATGTTAAGGCTCAAATGACATGCTTCATATAAGCACTTGGTACAGTGCCAGTACAAACACACTCAACAAACGTTAGTCTGTGAGGCAGCGGCGTTAGTATTCTCACCTCTAGCTCATTCCTAATGGTCAGCAGTCACTAGATCTCAACTTTCTCCACTAGAAACATTCTCACACATTTTTCCTCTCTTCAACAATACAGTCCTCTCCTTGCCTCTCTTCTGTAGAATTATTTCAACAACCTGTTACTTGCATTTGCTTCCAAATCCACCCTTCAGATAGCAGCGCAAGGAAAGTCTACAGTTATGCAGACAGCTGCTGCCCTCTGCCATCAAGGATAGGCAAGGTCAGGCCTGTCCCTCCTGGCTGCACCCCACCCCAGGAGGCTAACCTCTGTGGATGCCCCCAGTTCAGGGGCTGGTTCACCCTATACACCTACATCTCTCGCCTGCTTTGCAGAACCTACCTTTCCAGACCCTAACCCTCTAACCCCTGGTTTCCCTTTGAGATTCAGCTCAGGAGTTACCACTTCCAGGAAGCCTCTCACTTCCTGCTCTTTCCCTCAGAGTTGGGCAAACCCATTCTCTCTGTTCATACCACCGCGTTCTCAAGGTTTGCTCACAGATTCCCCCACCCCACCACTCTTTGGGCAATCCTGTTGTCAACATTCACTGCTAACCAAGGGACTTGGCTTGTAGCCTCCAGTGATCAGTCAACAGAGATGCATTGAGAAGCCACCTGCTGTGTGCCAGGCATGGCTGGATATAGGGTGGTAAATAATAATGGACATGATCCTTGCCCTTGTGAAATATAGATTCCAATAAGGGAGACAGATATTAAACCAAAAAAATGAGGAAGGTGTGCACCTGAATTTCTAGAAGAAATTCTATATTCAGTTTCTCTTGATAGCGTCCCTCCTTGCTAGGGCTGTGTGCAAATGCCGCGTGTAAGGTCATGACCTCTCTTCCTGAAGGTTAAGCATTCTCAGACCCCTCCCCCAAGCATGTGGCTACATAAACTTAATTTTATTAAGGTTTATTAAGGTTTAGGAAGTCTCTAAACCTCCAGTCTTGTGGGGCCAATCCTTCTGTTTCAACTCAGATCACGTAATGTGAGCCTTGACCGTCACCCTTGAACAAAACTGGTCTCAACCATGACTTTCTTTCTCCATTAGCCTCTGTGCACCAAAAAAAGCACAAACCTCCTAAATTTTAGAGACAAGTTTGCAAATCAGCAGAATTTCAACAGAGAGATGAACACTAGTTTCTTTGCTCTTAATCTGATATGCCTACTCCAGTTAAGCTCTGAAAAGACCCTTCGTCCCTACCCTAGTGAGTGCTCAGTCCATGGGAGCACAGATACAGCATATTGCCTTTTACAGCAATGTGCTCTTCCAGATTGAGCTACTAGGCTTATATACAGATCTTGCCTGACTTCTTACAATCTATCTGTATTAAGAAAGTTTACAGACCATGTACTCCCCTTGCCTTTGAAACAAAACTTGCACAAAATTTACTATTTTGACCATTAAAAATGTTCAGGTGGTATTTAGTACACCCACAATATTGTACCACCTCTACCTAGTTCAGTTAACATTTCATCATCCTAAATAAAAGCTCCTGTCCCGTTAAGCAGCCATTCTTTATCTCTGCCCTTGCACCAGCCCCAGAAACTACTCCTCTGCTTTCTGCTGCTCTGGATTTTCTAGATATTTCATGTAAGTGGATTCAAACAGCCATGTGGCTTTTTGCATCTGCTTTCTTTCACTTGACGTAATATGTGCAAAGTTCACCCACACTGTAACATCTCATTCCTTCTTATCACTAAATAATATTCCGTTGTGTGGCTATAACACATCTATTTTAACTTGTTTACCCATTCATCAGCCAGTGGACATCGTTTGTTTCCACTTTATGGTTATTATGAATGGTGCTGCTGTGAACACTTGTGTGTAAGATTTTGTGTGGACATCTGTTTTCAGTTCTCTTGGGTATCTTCCTAGAAGTGGAACTGCTAGGTCATATGGTAACTGTATGCTTGACTTTTGGAGGAGCTGCCAGACTCTTGGCTAAGGTCACTGATTCTTAAATATGTCTCCACATTGGAATCACCTGGCAGCTTTTGAAAGCGCGATTTTCTCGGTCCCACCCTTAGAGGTTCTGATGTAATCTGTCTACTCTGGGGTCCAAGTAGAGGGAGTTTCAAAGCTCCTCGGGAGGTTCTCCCCAGCTTGAAAACTTCTGTTATAGATGCAGGGAACTCAGGTGATGTCATTTACCAGTAACTCCTGAGCCTGTCCTCTGAAATCAGTGTTTCAAATCTGCTTGATTGTATTTTGTGGGGCACATATTAAAGTACATGTTCCTACACCTTCCCTTTGCAGACGTTCTACTTAATTCCCAGGTCTCTTGGAATGTGTGAGCCAAAGTTCAACATGCACTTCAGGTGCATTTTATTTAGGCCAATCTGGAAGCAGGATCTTAGGTTCTTGAAGTGTAGGCTCAGACCAGAGCAATCAGCATCATCTGGGACTTGTTAAAAAAAAATTCTCACAACGACTAAATCAGAATTTATATTTTAACAATTCTGCATAACTATAAGAGCATTTTCTTAGAATCATGGTATTAGACTCCCAGGCCCAGGCAAGGTATTTCCAAGATGAGTTTCTCAGACTTGAGTGTGCATTAGATCATCTGAAAAGAGCATTAAACACAGTTGCCCCCACAGCTTCTGATTTAGTAGGTCTGAAGCCAAACCCAACATATTACCTTCGTAATAAGGCCCCAGGTGATGCTGAGATGCTAGGTCTGGGAACCACACTTGGAGAAATGACTGGTCCTCAATCTTGGTCACAGATTCTCAAACTCTGAGCACTTGTTGACATGTTGTATTTGATCACTCTGTCTTGTAGGGGACTGCCCTGTGCACTGCAGAGGGTGCAGCTGCTTTCCTGGTCTCTATTTCTTAAGTACCAGTAGAAACCACCTTAAATTGTGACGTACAAAATGAACACAGTGACAACTATTCCCTGGTGGGGGTTGTGACAAAAGAGCCCCCAGGTGAGAACCACTGGTCTAGGCCATTCCTAAAAGGAAGAAGTCCTGCCGCTCATCGTCCTCATGGGGAGAGCTGGGCCCTAGCGTGGTACCTTCTCTCCCCGGAAGATCACAGGACATTTCACAGAGGAGCTCAAGACCCCCTGAGGGCAAAGCTTTGGCCATGGACATCCCCACCTGGAGACGTGAGTTCCAAGCAGGACTAGGAGGAAAGTATCCGACTGAGCCTCTAGTCATCAGCTGTACTGTCCTAAGCAGGTCACAGGCCCTGTCACCTTGCCCTCCTCACCCACAGCTCCTTCTGAGAGAAATGTTGTGGCTCTGCGTGAAATCCGCGTTCATCAAGAAACTTGGAAACGCGGCTGCTGGCAAACAATGGAGGAAAGAATGCCTGTTGGTCACCTGATATATTTGAAGATGCACCCTAGAGATCCATGTGATCAATAGGTTTTAATTAATCAAATATACTTTTTGTTCTTTGCAAAGGACTCAGAAAGCGAGGACAAGACAAACATTTTATATAAGCCAGGGGCGGTGGTACATGCCTGTAATACCAACACCCTGGGAGGCTGAAGCAGGAGGATTTCAGATTCTAGCCCAGCCTGGACTAAATTTAGTGAGATCCTGTCTGAAAAATGAAAAGGGTTGTTTGTAAGTGTAGCTCAATGTGAAGTCTCTAGTTTAAATCCCCAGTACCAAAAAATACATAATATTCTATATCAAATTATATATATATATATATATATATATATATATATATATATATATATATATATATATAATTACACACTTTTTAAAAGAAACTTTCGATCTTTGGAGCTAGTTAACATTTCAGATTATTAGTGAACAGTGCCCTCTGCTGGAATTTCTCAAATATTGCAGTTAATGTGTTCCTCGGAAGAAATGGGTTTAGAAAGTCCTTCCAAGACCCCATCCATACCCTCCAATTGCAAAGCTAACTGAGAAGAGGACATGTTTTCTAAATGACCTTATACCAACTTCCAGGACTTAAGTGATCAGCCTTACCGCGGTCAGGGTAGGACTCACGTGGGCTCGGCATGACTCCACAGCTGTCCATTTGCCTTGCTAGAGAGGAAGATGAGTCAAATCCGGAGCCTGTTGTAGTTCCCAAGGAGCCCACAGCTGAGGGACGTAGTGGAACAGACATGTTGTCCCTGCTTCCAACCTGGCGGCAGGTATCGCCTCCCCCGGGGTACAGCCCTGACTGTGAGATCTGGAGACCTCATTTCTCCAACCATAAATGGGTAGTTTCATATTGCACTTGAGATGTTCTGGTGACCTCAGGGGTGGCCCACAGGCCACCCTCAGCGACAGCCAGCGGGACAGCGGTAGCCAAGGGGGCGGCCACCAGCCGCAACGGAAGTTTATGCCACTTTTACCCGACTGGGTTTTCTTTTGGACACACACTAACTGTACATATTAATGGGGTGCAGTGTGATCATTCAACACATGGACATAGCGTGTAATAATCAAGGTCACATCTGTGTATCTAAAGTGAGTCTCTTGTAAGACAGTATATCACTGGATCTCATCTCAGCCACTCTATTCCTTTTGATTGAGTTCGTTATGCTGATAGTGGTGGCTGCTAAGTAAGCGCTGATCATGGCCACTTTGTTCACTGTCATCTGTTATCAGTTCTTTTGTCCCATTCTTCCTGTGCTGGTTTCTTTTGTTGATCTTTTTAAAAAGTGGTTTGATTCCATCCTCTTCTCTTTTTTGTATCTACTGTAGATTTTCCTTTTGTGCTTACCGTGAGATTTATGTGAATTTCTTGCAGTTATAACTATAGATTTAAATTTGATAATAACATTTCATTGCATACAAAACTCTACTTTGTGTTCTTGAAACTAGAGTTTACCTCTTTTTATACTGTGGACCAATAACCAATCTCTTGTGGTTATAGTTAGTACTCTCATCTTTGATCTTTTATATTCGGGTAAAGGATAATTTGTGTACCACCCTTGCAGTGTTGTATCACAGCCAAATATATTTTACATTTACCAGTGTGATTTATATTTTCATATGCTTCTATGTCAAATGGTAAACATGTTTACAATGTTTTTTAATCTATTAAAAGGACTTTAAGCATTTATTGTAGGGCAGGTCTAGAACAATTAATGACACTTCATATTTTTGTTCATCTGAGAATGACTTTATCTTTCCTTCATTTTTAAAGGATAGTTTTAAATATTATAGTATCCTTATTTGGCAATATTCTCTGCCACTAATTGGATTTTATCATCTGCTCCTTCTTGGCCTACAAGATTTCTGTTGAGAAATCCACTTAAAGTCTTACAAGGTTCCCTTACACATACCGGTCACTTTTCTCCTGCTGCTTTCAAAATTCTCTTGTCTTTGATTATTTAATTATAATGTGGTCAAATATAATGTGTCTTTGCATAGACCTTTTTATGTTCAACCTGTTTGGTTCTATACAGTTCCTGAGTCTGGATGTACATCTCCCTCCCTAGATTTGAAAATTTTCAGTTATTATTTCTATGCAAGACTTTCTCTCCCTCTCTCTCTCTCTCTCTCTCTCTCTCTCTCTCTCTCTCTCTCCTCCCTGATTACCCCTGCACCTCATCTCTGATAATCTGAATGATTGCATGATGGTATCCAATAATCCTGCATGTTTTTTTGCTCTTTTTTATTCTTTATTCCTTTTGGTTTTTCCTCTGACAAGATAATTTCAAATGACCTGTAGATTGAAAGAGGGAGTAACCTCTTCTATATATTATGGAATGGATTTGGAAAATGAAAAGGTAAATCTGGAACTTCTTGTTGTACCAGAAATCAGAGAACATACCAGAGACTGCAGTGACTGTCAGGTCAAAAAACTCAGGATGTCACTTCAACAGCAGGGAAAGGCCAAGTGGGCATGAACAAAAAGGATCATTTTAGTGGATTTAAACACAGAACATTTTAAATCTACAAGTTCACTATAATATAATTTTTTAAAAGGGGGGAGGTTAATATGTCACCATTAGTAAATACTAGAGAATCAATCTATTTTAAAATTTTAAATAAATAGAAAAAAATCATTTATCTTTTAATCTCAAGGTAAACCAAACATTTGATTAGGAGGGTTTTTTTTTCCTTGTAGACATGTTCCAGTTTATAAATTAAGAAATTGTAGACTATTATAGTGTAACATTTGACAATTGCTAGCGAATTAATGGAGCTACAAAATATGAGGCATTATTAAGCATTCAAAAAGAAGATACTTATGTACACTATGCTAATTGATAGGCATGCATAACACTGTCTATGAAAAGTTCTTGCCAAAATACTGAACCTGCATCTGACCGAGCCTCTTTAGGTCTACTACTAATAGGAAACACAGAGGACTGGGGAAGAGATTAAGGATCCCCATGGGGATGGACTCTTCAAAATCAACGCTACAGAAAACTAGAAAAGTAATGTGATGTTGCCAGATACACTGCAAGGAAAATAAAGAGATGGCATGTAAACCTGTAGTTCACAAGACAATTATGTATGGAATTTATCTAGCCCATGATTTGAAAAAAATTGGCCACAAATACACACACACACACACACACACACACACACACACACAACCTCACGGACAAAGTCAGTGACTTTGAATGCCAAGTATGATTTGGGATGACGTGGAAGAGTTATGTGGTCAACATGAAGGGTGATGGCAGCATTGCAGCTATTATTTATTGAGGGTCTTTATCTTTTGGAGATAACGTGTTGAAATATTTGCAGGTGAAGTTATGTAAAATTAGGGTTTCGCTTCAAAATAATCTCTGTATAGAAGGACAGGGTACAATCCAGATTAGTCATCAGTTGGTAATTCCTGAAAGTAAATAATAGATACAAGTGTGTTCATTATACTTTTTTTCACATTTTTAAAGAAGTTTGAAATTTCCCATACTCAGAAGCTTAAAAGATTTAGCAAAAAGAATACTATTCAGATTGGACAAGGTTAAATTAAATGAAAGATCTTTTACAAGACAGAGAGGCTTTATAATGTTAAATGAGGTAATCTGCAGTGAAGCTATAATAGTCATGAAACTCTTTGCAATAAATAAAAACTCTTAAGACAAAACTGCAGAAAATAACAAGAAATTGGCAAAAATATAATAGCAGTAAGAGTCTATAACTCATTTCTCTCAGCACATGGCAAATACAATAGGCAGAAAACAAGCAGGCCTGTAAAAACTCTGAATTACATTAATCAGTAAGGTGGAAGCCTGTATCCTGAGCATACTGAACACACTCCAGTACCAGTATAACATTTGTAATAGTCGATCTTCTGTAAGGCCATAGAGAAAGCCTACACACATTCCAATAAACAGAATAAAATCAGATCTCTGTTTTAATAACCCAGTAAAGGTAGAAACTGAGATCCAAAACAATCTTTTCTGTGGCAGACAGGAATGTAACGTGCCGCAGCCACTTTGCCATGCAGTTGGTAGTTTCCTAGACACACAGATCTATCCTCTAGCTAGAACGTCTCGTGCCTAGGTACTTACGAACGAGAGAAGAAAGCACACGTCACACGAGGTCTTACAAATCTTCATAGCGGCTTTACTTGTTATAGTGAAAAACTGGGTGTTACTTGCTGGAGGCTTTTGGTTTAGATTTGAGTTTGGAGGATTTTGGGGGAGTGGGTTTTATTTTTTTGGGTTATGCTTTTGTTGTTGATGTTTTAGGTTTTTGAGGGGATTGTTTGGTTTGGTTCAGTACTGGGATTGAACCCACAGCCTCCATCTCCAGTCCATTTTTAATTATTATTATTATTATTATTGTTTTTGGTTTTGAGATAGGGTCTTGCCAAGTCGGTAAATTACCCAGATTGGGCTCAAGCTCTCAATCCTTCTACCTCAGACTCCCAAAGTGCTGGAAATACCATCCTGTGCAAGAGCCAGGCCCTGAGTTCAGTTTCCCAGCACCACGTATACTGGTCATGGTCATGCGTGCCTGTAATCGCAGCATTTAGGAGGCTGAGGCAGGGAAACTGCTGCGAATGCAAGCAGCCTGGGAGCCACAGTGAGTTCATGGTCAGACTGACTACAAAGTGAGACTCTGTCTCAAAAGAAAAAAAAATGAAAGAGGAAACTTAATCTGACTACGGTGTTTAGAGTTAGAGCATTTACAAAGTGATTAGGTTTACTGAGATGAAGCCCTCTGTGACTGAATTCTGGTGGCTTTATACACAGAGTGACAGAGACTCTGCACACCCTCTGTCTCTTGCCATATGCTACCATGTGCCACCTTGGCATTCTGACAAGAAAACCACCACCAGCAATGAGCTGATGCCAGCCCCACACCGGTGAACCTCCCAAACTGGAAGCTAGATAAATATCTGTTTTAATAAGGTTAGCATGCCTCAGGTATTTCATTATGGTAATGAAAACCAAAGAAAACCACCGCCCTGGGGTCCTTCAACAGGTGACTGGATAAGCAAGTTATGGCAAACGAATATGGCAGAAAACTTTTGCTGAAAAAAATAAACATGGAACAATAGGAATGAATCACAAAATGACTATGGCTGACTTAAAGACCCTAGACCAAACAACATTACATGCTGCATAAATCTGTTTTCTGTGAAAACTTAGAAAACACAAACTATAATGACAGAGAGCAGGTCCATGGCTGCTCAGAGAAGTGGTGATTCGAACAGGACCTAAGACTTCTGGAGGTGAGGGAGAGGGCCATCCTGATTGGGTCGATGCTGTCATGACTACACATATTCCCCAGGACTTACCAAATGTGTATTCAAAAAAAAAAAAAAATACATGAACCAGTGGGAAAACAGTATTTACTCTTTGACAGGAACATTCAATTTTATCAGTTTGGTTTAATGGATATACCATGGCATACAGATTCACTTATTTAAACTTGAAAATGATTACAAGATGATTCTAGAAAAATAAAATATAGAAAAATATACAGAATATCCATAAATAAAAGAGTGAAACTGGCACCAGAATAGGCAAATCAGTAGAAGAGAACGGAGTACAGAAATGAGCTCAAACACAGACAGGAACCTGGGGAGGACAAAGGGGATACTTCAGGGTAGTGAGAGAATAATTTAATGATTAAAATTGTCGAAGAGCTTAGTAGTTAATGGAGTTGTATCCTTCACCAAACAATTCCAAGCAAATATTTAGAATATAAAACTGTCAAAGTATTCAAAGAAAAGATAAACATTTTATAACTATATAGTGAGAAAAACCTTTAGTAAATATGAGGTCAAACTGGGTGTGGTGGTACAGGCCTGTAATCTCAGCACTCTGGAAGGCTGAGGCAAGAGAATCTCAAGTTTGAGCCCATTTGGAGTAACTTAGTGACAGCCTAACTCAAAACTAAAAAGGTAAAAAATAAGGAGATATAGCTCAGTACAACAGTCCTGGGTTCCCTCCTCGTGTTGAAAAAGAAAAAATACTCTAAGCAAATTCTGAAAGGTGTAATAAGAAAGATTGGTCAACTTAACCACAACAAAAATGTACAATTTCTATAATGGAAAAAACATTCAAAAATAATTTATAAGCTGAAATGCCTGTATACTACATAAGAGTACCGAAAGGCCAATTTCCTTGGTTTACAGATAACGATCTGTCAGTAAGATGAATGATCCAATACATAGACAAGACAAATGAGCAAGTCAAATAAAAAACAGCCATGAGATGTGCGAAAAGAACCCCAATTCTTATTAAAATTAAATGTAAATCAAAGCATTATTTTTATTTATCTACTGCTGAGTGACAAATCATTCTAAAGCTTAATGAAATAAAAGCTGAGCTAAAGAGTGGTGATTTGAGCGGTGAAGTGAGTCAGACCCTGAAGATTAAATATGTGAAATATCGCATAGTTTCTCTGATTTGGGAAACCCAGAATGTAGGCATCCTATAGAACCAAATGGGTGTGACAGTGGGAGTTAGAGGGGATGGGGAGTGGGTGGGAGGGTCAAAAATGGGAAGAGATTGTACAGTTGATGTGATATATATGTGCACAAAATACTCAAGTTCATTGCAAACATGTATAGCATATATATTAATAAAAATGGGGTAATAAAAATTAAAAAAAAACAAATTTCATCTCACACAGTTTTTATAGGTTGGGGATTCAAAAGTTTCTAGGCAGTTCTGGCTTGGAGTTTTTCATAAGGTGACAATTGAGGTTTTAACTGGGACTCAGTCACCTCTAGGTATGACAGAGGCTGGAGGATCTATTTCCAGAATGCCAGGCACATGTGGCAGGCCAGTCCTGGCCACTGACCCAACACCTCAGCCCCTCCCAACCTGGGCTCTTCCAAGGCACCCTTGCAACCCTGAGCAGTGACTCACTTGCTCACAGACGCTACCAAGAGCAAGGCCGGGGCGATGACGACGCTGATGGTCACACCTTACACCGCGTGCGAGTGACCACACAGGGACACACAACCTGTGGACAAATAACCCATTCAGTGTGACCCAGGGCTCTGCACTTGGTTTAAAACCCTGCTATTGACATTTCTGTATGATTTATTATTTCTTTTTCATGGTACTGGAGACTGAACGCAGGACTTTTGTATTGAGTTACATCCCCAAGCTTACAATTATTTTTGTTAGGACAGGTTCTTGCTAAGCTATTAAATTCCCTTGCAAATCTCCTGCCTCAGCCTCCAATAGCCTTTGTTCTTTCATTCTTTCTTTCTTCCTAGTTCTGGAGATAGAACGCAGGGACTTCCCACTGAGCCACATCTCCATCCCTTCTTATTCTTATTTTGAGACAGTTTTGCTAAATGGCCTAGCAAGAATTGCAGTCCTCCTGCCTCAGCCTCCCTCAGTGCATGTGCCACCACATCCAGACTCTATCTTTTTTGAAGAGTACCAGTTTTCTTAGAATTGTCCTCTTTTATTCAATTCCCTAACTTACTAGAATTTCTAAGAATCCCTGCAGTAAAGATAGGTTAACTGTGTTTCAATTTAGCATTCTCCAAACTTATTTGACTGTGAAATTGATTTTTCCCTGTCCATATTACTGTACCAGTAATAGACACAAGCAGAAATATCCTTGCCCTGGGACCCTCACAACACTCCAGGACTCAGAAGGAAAAGCTGTCCTGTATCGCTTTCCCTGAATGTCACACCCCACAGTGGCTGTATTAAAACACAGCCGAAGTATGTGGGTGGCTCTGTCCCAGAGTGGGTGACCAGTAGACGGTGGAAGAGCAGAGGGGATCCCAGAGGGACAAGTGCTTGGGTAAATGAAAGAAAAATTTACATGTCAACATCCTTCTGTGCAGTTCCAGTGCTGTAATTCCCATAGGGGACTTCTGGGCTGTTCTTGCATACAAAACTTGTGTTCTGTTTATGACTTTGGCCCGGAGACTCCCTTCTTCCGAGGCAGGACCATAGCGACTTCCCCAGCTTCCATGTAACAACCTTCCTGGCTCTGCAGCCTGCCAACTAATGATGAGAGTCCTAATTTCCAGTATGGACAAATCTTCCACACACTCATAGCCCACCTACCTGCTCTCCCAACCTATCAGGCAACCCTGTTTTGTCCTCTTCTGCTAAACAGCCTAATCCCCCGGACTCTCGTGCTGACTGGTCCACTCACACTAAATAAAAGCTCTGTTCACTTCATAGTGAGGGCCATACACTCCGACTTGCTACCCAGGACTGGACTAAGGTCTTGGCAGCAATAAACATTCACTTCAAATCATCTTGCTTCTGGTTATATTTTAGCTTTGCCTGGGTCTTTTTTTGACCCAACACCTATCGTCTCAGATAATGGGAAAGCAATATATCTCTGTACAACAAAATATCATTTCCTGGAAATCCAAGCTTCTTTTTGTTCTCCTTTCTTTGTAATCCAATCTTTGTCTTGGCATGAATTAGCAAGGTATCTACAATAGTTGTTCAGTGTGCCCAAAAACAACTTTGCGATATGCAACAATAAAATTAATCTTAAAAATATAAAAATACCAGTATAAACACATGCACATATATGTCTAGAAGTCTCATGTACAATGTGATGCCAATTCTTTGCATTGGCAAACAGATGGACGATTTCTACATAATGGGTAAATTTTCATATGTAAAATAAGTTCTAATTGAAATGAATGCAATTCTATAATAATGTAAGTAATGTCATTGTTGAGGATACCTGCGAGGCTAATAAACCAGAATGTTGGTTCAGAATCCCATTACAGTCTTTGTGCCTCATATGGTGAATTGAGTTTAGAAGTCATGCCACAGCCAGGTATGGTGGTGCGCGCCTGTCATCTCAGCATTCGGGGAGGCAGCAGCAGAGGATCATGAGTTTGAGATAAACCTGGGCGACTTGGTGAAACTCAGTCTCAAAATTAAAAATAAATAAATAAAAGATCTGGAGACAGAGTTTAATGTGAAGGCCCTGGTTTCAGTCCCCAGTAACAAAAACAATAACCACAACTAAAGACATGACTCAGCCGGTCTCACAGAGACATGAAACAGTGAAACAGTTCAGAGGTTACAGGTGGTATTTCCTAGACTGATCCTTATGAAAACGTACAAAACTTAACCTTCCAACCATTCTAGGACAGTAATTAACCATCTATATAAATATTGGTAAGGCATCTGGTTAAACTTAGGTAAGATATGAAAAACCTGAAAAAGAGTTAAATGAAACAGAAGGTCCTTAAATTGAAAGTAAATTGTGGTATTTGCTGGAAAACGAAGATAAACTTGAATGTGTGCTATCCACAGTTGGTTGATATGAACTGTTGGTTATTACTAAAATTCTTAGCAAAAGTTTAAGCAACAATTTCACTTTTTAAAGAGTTGAAATACTTTTTAATTTTAGAGAAAACTTGTTCTAAATGAGAAGAAACTGCAAGGAAAGTGTGTTACCATGGGTGCTAGTCCGGTTTAATATTAGGACACCACAAAACAAAACGGGTCTGCACAACTCAAGGAGATTTACCCAAAAATGATCCTAAAATTGACTTCTATGGAGATCATTTTCTTTGCAAAGTACATAGAGATGTATTCTCTTTTAAGGAAGAATTTGAAGCAATCATGGAAAACACTGCTTTTTTGGCTTCCATAAGAATATCCCAACATTTAAAAATATTTTAAAAGAAATTTAAGTTCACCTTATACTAAAACCAAATCAAAATGGGTCAAACACCTAGATATTAAAACAGAAACACTCAATCTTTTGGAAGATAAAATAGGTAAAACCTTTGAAGATAAAAGTTTTGAACAGAACACAATTACATATAAAATAACATCAAGAATGAACAAATGGGATATCAAACAAAAATGGGTTGTGCAGCCAAGGAAACAACCCCCACAGTGATGAGACAGCCTACAGAATAGGAAACAAAAATTGCCAGCTACTATTAAGACAGAGGAGTAATGTCTAGAACACATCAAAAACTCAAAAAACTTAGGCCTCTCAGAATAAGAGATCCAATAAAAAAGACAATTAAAATGACTAAACACTTCTCAAAAAAAGTACATACAAATAGCCAATATGTATATGAAAAATGTTCAGCATCTTTGGCCATTAGAGAAATGCAAATCAAAATAACACTGAGGTTTCATATTATTCCAGTAAGAAAGGTCATCATCAAGAACTCAAAAAAATTGCTAGGGAGGTTGTGGCAAACAATGCTTCTGCATTATTGGAGGCTGTAAACTCATATAATCGTTATAGAAATCACTTGGAGATTTCTCAAAAAACTAGAAAAAGACACTCCATTTGACCCAATCATGCCTCTTCTGGGTATCTTTCTGAAAGAATTAACGACATCTATATGTCTTAGTTACTCATTCATTACTGGGAACAAATACCCCACATCACTAAAGGGAGGAAAAGATTTATTTTAACTGATCGCTTCAGAAGGTCTTACACAGTCCATTCATGGGCAGCTGGCAACGGGTGATGGAAGAAGCACATGGCAGACGTCTAGTAGAGAAAAGCTCTCCAGGAATATGGCAGAGAGAAAGTCAGGTAAGGGAGGAGCCAGTCAATGTCTACAGGCTAAGGCAAAAGGCAGAGCTTTCCCAGGAAGAAGCTGTAACAACATTTCTTCTTCCTTCTTTTGTTTAATTCAAGCTGATAGTTGAGCTACCCATACCCAGGGCCAGTGCTCATACACACTGACAGCTCTGCCCTGGGTGCTTCCTAATCTCACTGAGTTGACACAATCATTCCAGGTCAAGCCCCAAGCATCCTTCCCTTCCAGCCAGGCCCCACCTTCCAAAAGCACATGATTCCATAGCTATCCCACAACATTCAAATACATGAGACTTTTGGGGTACCCTCCAGATCCAAGCCATAACAATATCATATTGCAGTGATATATACAAACTCATGTTTACAGCAACACAATTCATAATAGCTAAATCTTGGAAGCAGCCGACATACGCATCAACAGATGAATGAATAAAAAAAATGTGGTGTATATATACACAATGGAGTACTACTCTGCCTTAAAGAAAGATAAATTTGCGTCATTTGTATAAAAATGGATGTACCTTGAGACCATAACAGTAAGTGAACTAAATCAGACACCAAAGGTTAAATATCACATGGTTTCGGTCTTAGTTACTTTATCATTTCTGTGACAAAAATACCTAACATCCACGATTTAAGGGATGAAAGACTTATTTAGCTCACAATTTCAGAAGGTCTCTCACACACAGAGTCCATTCGTGGGGCAGCCAGCAACTGTGGAGGTACGGTTATAGGTCAAAATTAAGAGACCACCACATGCCAAAGGGAGCAAGGTAAGGTTTTTTATTACGGCCAGGGTGCTGGACTCCAGCCTGGCTGTCCCTGGACCCCTGAGTGAGTGTCCAGAGAACAGCCATGAGCAAGCTTAGCAGAGGGCTTATGAAGGCAACAGAGAAGGAATTTTACATCATTACACAGCAACCAATTACAGTTTGACAAACACAGACACCTTAGGTGACCTTTTAAATTTGGATTTGTCTTATTGGGGTGGGCTACACTGTTACCAAGTGGCCAATCATAATCTGACACCCAATGTTCACCTTTGGTGGGTGATAGGTGACTTTCATAAGCATGTCCCATCCTGGCAGACTGCTATGTGTCCAGCCTTGGGGCGGAGGGGTGACATTTTATTTTAACAAGCCAGCAGAGCTGCAAGGCATCACCAGATAAACTCAGAACTTAATAATACAATAATGTTACAATAATTTGGAATTATGGAAAATTACAGAATTACAAAAGCCCAGAGAATTATAGGGTTATAGAAGTCAGGAGCTTGTATAGCACCTTTACGTTTGATATAATTAACAGAAGATACAAAAATTATAAAAGTTTAACTCACACAGTAAACATATAACTTGAATAACATAAACACCACAAAACGGAATCAGCCAGTCAACACAAGTCTGGATTTTAACTCTGGCAGGAGAGAAGTGACTTTGAGTGCATTCCTATCTTCCGCCAGATGGGCGCAGGTCTGGTGTGGTGGCCAGAAAAGAATTATCTCAACATTTTTGCAATAGAAAGGGATACAAACACCTATTTTTGCAAGGCAAGGAGAGGGCTGTTTACAGAAGCAGATAAGGCAAGGCGGTCAGCAATTCCAAAGACTCCTCGGGTTACAGCTATGACTTATACCACCAAAGAGCACTTTAAAGTTACTTATTTCTCTTAAGGACAACAGAGGACAGCTTGGGGGGTGTAGGGTAGGCTTATGGGTCTCAAGGTTACACATGCCTTTTCCCACAGTTACTTAGCACAGCTTATAAAATGTAAGAATCAGTACCACAAAATGGAGTCACTTTGGCATATTAGTAGTCTAAATAAGTTGCCCTGAATGAGCTGCACCATCACAGTACGAAGCAGACAGAGAGGCTGGAGAGCTGCTCACCCCATTGCAGACAGGAGCCCAATGAGTCTGCAGACTCAGGCAAGACCACAGCCTTGCCAGGAAGTAGTTTAAACAATGTTTCCTCTTCCCTTTTTTTTTTTAATTTCAATCTTGGGCCCCACACCCAAGGTGGGTACCCCTCTCCCACTTCCTGGCCCTGGAGTAAACAACACACACCTGGAAGCTGTTCCAGCCTTTCCCAGTAGCAACAAATTGGTAAAATCCCTGCTGTTCAAACCCCAAGCATCCGCCAAGCTCTGCTTTCCAGTAACAATTCCAAACACAGGAGGCTTTTGGAGGGACACTCAAGATCCAACTACAGCAGTTTCTCTTATACAAGAAATTTCAAATATAAATTAAAGAGCAAAATAAAGGAGAGCTAACAGGAAATAGGAAGGTAGACTTTAGAGATGGGAAGGGGCTCTGGAGATGGGGGAGACAGGAGGGTACAGAGGGGAAAAGGAAGTCAAAGTGACTGAGATAGGACTACGCACCAATTCCTCAAGTTGATGCATTTATTATGTCACAAACATAAACTAATAAAAATAATAACTGTGGGGGAAGGGCATTTAAGAAATATTTATGGATCCAGATATCCTTTTAGAAGATAGTAAAAAAATCATAATACAAGTAATGAGGAATTTTTATAACATATTCTGTAATAATGATCATCCATATAAGCAAACTCATTGTAATGATGTATATGACATCTAAAATTTCTGGCTTGTTTCCAAATCTAGGTATTGCTTTGATAATATTATCAGCAATTCCAATTGTGACTGCCCAGGCGGAGCAACATTTCTCCCTCTTCTCTCTCTCTCTCTCTCTCCCTCTCTCTCTCTCTCTCTCTCTCCCACACACACACACACACACACACACACACACACACACACACACACACACACAGAGGGATGCTGTTGCCTAGGCTGGTCCTGAACTCCTTGGCTTAAAGTGACCCCTTTGCCTCAGCCTCCCAAGTAACTGGGACTATGGGCGCATGCCACCACATCCTTCTCTGAAATACTTTTTAAAAACCGTCTGCTATGGTTTGAATATAGTTTGTGTTCCCAAGAGCCCACTGTGATTAAAGGTTTGGTTCCCAGCATGGAACCTTGCGTAAGTGACCTTTAATGACATGAACAAGAGTGTGTCCCCTCCCATTCCTGCAGTCACTTTGAAAGCTAGACATCCATTAGAGCTCTGTCCAAGAAACATTAGACACCAAACCCTTAAACGGCACTCACTTCAGAATTCTTAATCAATGTTCCAACAACCCAAAAGCATTTTTATTGTGAAATAAGCTTCTCAAGTATAACAATTACAAAGAAGTGGAGAACATCTTGTGTGTAGCTTGATGGGCCATCTCAAAGTGAAGACTCCTGTGTGGCCACCTCCATGGGAAACAGACCTTTACTAGCACCCAAATTACCAAAGTCCTAAAAGAAACCTCTATCCTGACTTTTAATATAGACGAATTTTGGACTTTGTCTAAGTGAGATCTCACCAGATTTATTCTCTCATGTGCCTGGCTCCTTTCACTCAACACGATGTTGATAACATTAATCCACGTCACTGCATGGGACAATCATTTGTCCATTGTCATTCCCATATCCACGACTATCCTAGAATGTATCCTACTGTTGATGGTTGCTTGGGTTCTTCCCCGGTCCTGGCTACTAGGCAAAATGCTTCTCCTAAAATCACTGTGCATCATTTTTGTTGCACGTGTGTTCATGTTTATAAACCTAAGGAATAAACCACTGCACCCTCAGCTTTCGTGGGTAATGTCTCCAACTATAGCAAAGACTGACAAATTGCTTTCAAATTGGTAGTCCTTTCTTACCTGTGGTTTTGCACTGTGAGGTTCAGTTATCTGGGGTCAACTGTGACCTGAAAATATTAAATAGAAAGTTTCAGAAATAAATAATTCATCGATTTTAAACAACTTTATTATATTTTGTCGTAACTGTTCTATTTTATTATTAGTGATGTTACTATCTTACTTGCCTAATTTATATATGAAGCTTTCTCTTGATTGTTTTGGCTGCTCCACTCACATTCTCAGTCACATTTTTATCACTGGGACATAATACCTGATACCACAACTTAACAGAGAAAATGTCTATTTTACCTCACAGTTTCCAGAGACCTCAGTCCATTCATAAGCAGCTGGTAATGGCAGAAGTTTCTAATGGAAGCCTAACTGGAGAAAAGCCATTCACAGCATCACAACGGAAAGCAGGAAGGATCAATTCATGGAGAAGCCAGGACAAGAGTGGATCCTTCCAGGCCACACGCTCAGTGATCCATCACACCCTCACTGAACCCTTACACCCTCAGTAATCTGCCCCTCCTGAACAAATCCCGCCTCCAGATAGCACATGAAATCCACAGAAAATCTACAACATCCAGATATATGAGACGCTCGGGGATGTCGCATATCTAAATCCTAACACTTACCAGTACTTGGTATTGTTAGTGCTTTTAATTTTAGCCATCTTGGCAAAAGCAAAACGTGCTTTATTGTGATTCTGTTTTGTATTTCCCCAATAACCAACTATCGGAGAGCTTCTGTATGTGTTTCTTTGCCAAATGTCTAACATTTTTGTAAAGCACTTGTTTAATTCTTTATTCTCCTTTTCTTTTGGGTTGCTGCCTTTTTTTGTTCACTTGGAAGAGTTCCTTGTATAGTCTGGGTACAAAACCAGGTGGTTTAACTGGTGTCTTCCAAAATTATTAGCACATCCCTAAGGTCATTATCGGGCTGTTCTCTGCTCCTCAACTTGGTATAGTCGTATTTATATTTACCACTATTTTGCATCATCACACTGGCAATGCTGTCTGACCCCAACCTTTGACCTCTTTCCTCTCACAGTATGGCCCATGTTGATGTCATGGTGTGTACTGCCAACACAGAACTGCCATCAATGCTCACTCTGACATGGGCATTCCCTCTTGCTATCAGTAATACATTGCAATTACTTTATTTGACTTTCAAGAGAATGTCAATCTCTTACATCCCTGAGACCAGTTGAGGCCTAGGATTGGGTTGCAACTATTTGATAGATATTTCTTTTGGCAAACTAGTAGAAATGGACTCTGATGTGAGGTCCAGGAAGCTCTCTTCCTGATACTCTGAACGTGGATGTATGTGTTTGCTTAACAACCAATTTTTCCCAACTCCTTTTCCACAATTTCTTTCATCTCATGTCTTAGCTACTTTTTCTTTGCTGGGACAAAATACTAGACATACATAACATAAAGATTTATTTATCTCACTATTTTAGAAGGTTTCAGTCCATTCAGTGGCTGGCAGTGGCAGAAGCACACAGCAGTGACCTAGTGGAGAAAGCTGTTCTTAGCATGGCAGACAGGAAGCCAAGTGAGCAAGGAATGGCAGAGCTAGCGTATATCCTTCTAGGTCATGTCCCAGTAATCTACCCTTTCTGGTTCAAACTGCAGTGTTCCACCTCTTCCAGGTTAAGCCCCAGTGATCTTCCCCTTCCAGGTCACATGCACTATAATCCACCACATACCTATTAAAATCCTACACACACCTGTAGCCCAACACATGCCCCCAAATCTACCACATGCCATAATCTACAACATCCAAATACATGAGACTTTAGGGGGGCATTCCAGATCGAAACCCAACTCCTCGCCATTTTAACAACAAAGACAATATCACTAACATTTAAGGAGCGCTTACCATGTGCCAGCCACTGCCCTAAATGCTTTATATCAATTTGGGGCAAAGGAATAGATGGTAGGCAACTAAGATATCACAGAATGGGTGAATCTGGGGGCAGGATTTGAAGGAACTACTAGGTTTTTATTCAGATGCCCAGCCAATATATGAAAAGAGAAGTTAAAGACAGTACCCACCTGATCAACAACAAAATGTGTGGGTGTATATGGGGAAAAAGAGGATGGTGTGACCACTGGAGAGATTATGTCAACTTGAGGGAATCAGGAACCACACCTGGATTAGGGTTTGGGAACCACGCCTAGATTGGGAATTGAGAACCAGCCTGGATTAGATTGTGAACAATTTGTGGGCCAGTGAATGAGGGAAGAATAACCCACCTGGTTATGGGAGGCCCAACTGGAACTCCAATGGTATAAAAGGAAGAAAGAAGAACGATTGTTACAGCTTGTTCCTCTGGGAAAGCTCTCGCCTTCCCAATTGCCTATGGACACCAACTTGCTACACACCGCTGATCTTCATCACAGATTCGCTCCAGTCTCAAGCAAATCCTGCTCCTGTCTGCCCGTCGCTGATCTTCAGTTGCCAACCTTCAGTCTCTGGTCTTCATACCATTGTTCTTTGAACAACAGAGATCTGCAGCTGACTCCCACTGGTGGTCCTCCAGTCCTGGATGGAAGATCTACTTCACAGCTGAGCAGCCATCAGGCACTCTAGCACTCGCACGTGCAGACCACCCTTCTTGGACTATTTCTATCCTCAGATTTGTAAGCCTTTCAAATAGATCTCTTTTTTTGTTTGTTTTTGTTCTTTTGTTTTTTGAGACAGGGTCTCGCTCTGTGGTCCAGGCTGGTCCTGAATTCACTTCAGAGCCCAGGCTGGCCTTGGACTCACAGCAATCCTCCTGTCTCAGCCTCCCGAGTGCTGGGATTACAGGCGTGCGCCACCACGCCCAGCTTATGTGGTGCTGGGGAATCGAACTCGGGTACTTAGCGCTTGGTTTAGCGCTTGCTCAAGCGCTTTAACCGCTGAGCCATTCCTCCAGCCCCTCAAATATATCTTTTTTATTATAATTTCTGTAAATTCTGCCTTTTGAAAGAACCCAAACTAATACAGATGGCAAAAGGAGATCACAGAGCCAAAGGTGGGGAGTATAGCCCACAGGGATGCCAAAATCAAAAGTGATCAAAGAAAGTTGGTATTATTACCATTTGCATTGAGTTTCTTCCAATTTTCAGAAGTAAAATTAGTGTGTTCTATTTTGATATAGCATACAGACCAAATCTTGGGGCCCCACTGACTACAATAAAAGACATCAGGCTTTTAATGACCCTAATGACTTCCCTAAAGTATTACCTCTTATCTGTTGGACAGTTAAGCAGGGCATTGTTCTGGCTTAGCCACAGCTTTAGTTCTCTGCAGTCTGAAAGCTCTGCCTACAGAGCAGGCGACAGGGCAGTGCCTCATCCCTGCAGCAATGTGTTGACAAGGTGGTCTGCAGCCAGCTGGGCAGTGGAGACAGATGGGCTCCCAGCCAGGCACATTAGGAGGCTCCAATGATCAAGTCTGACACAGTCAGGGCTGGCGGGTCAGGCAATTGATACATGGTGACCAGGCTCAAGTGAAAACATGCAACAAAGCCTACACTGGGAGATATCCCCACCTTCTCAAAAGGATAAATTCCATCAATTATCCCCTCCTTAGCCTCTGACTTCAAGCATTCTGCGGGCCACTTATTCTCATTATAAATGCAAGTGTCTGCTCTCTTGTAGACCAACCAAACAATCACAGGGGAGTGACTCTCCTTTTGTTTTGCTGCCGGTGTCCACTGTTGAGAGTGGCTCGTTTACACTTCCTGCCTCAGCAGATGGAGCCACTACTCTCTGGCTTCCTCCCACTACCATTCAGTGGGACATTCTCAATAAGGTCACCAGTGACTTCCCAATAACCATGTCCCATGGTCTCATCTCCTTTAGCACCTTACCTGTCCTCCCTCTGTCATCTTCCTAGATATTTCCTTCCTTCTCTGGCTTCCATGATTCCTACTTGATCCTCAAATACGAGTTACCTGGCACCAAATGTGGTGCTGCTTTCATGGTCTCTACTCTCTTGAATGTCTTCCATTGTGGTTCCAATTAACACATTTTTGCTTAAGTCACTCAAAACTCTATGTTCTGTCTTGGTTCCTTTCTATAAGCAGTCCAATGAACGGGCCTCTCTCAGGATGCCCATGAACGTCTCAGCATGCCCCAAATCATTCACTGTCTCCTCTCCAGGCCTGCCCTTCCTTCGTGGATTTTTTCCCTTTGGTAAGTGTCCAAATTAACTGTCTTCTTGCAGAAGCCAGAGAATCGCGCTGGGTTCTCTCTTCTTTCTTTCCACCTGCCACCCACGCCATCTCATTCCATATTTTCTCTTTCTTGGTGAAGATCCCTCGACGGAGGTCCTGCCTCTCACCATCAAATCCATCTCCACAGTGGCCACCCGAGTCATCTACCTAAACCCAAAATCTGATCACGTCACTTCCCGCTTAACCTCATCTCATGGCCTCCAAATGAACAGCGTTCCCTTGCCAATTCTTGGCTCTTTGCTGCAACCACTCCGTGTCTACAAGGAGATGGACCACCAGGCTTTGGCAGCTAGTCCAAGGCATTTGGCTTTGACCTAAGAGGCTCCAGGAACCAGTCACAGGTTCATGTAGGACCAGAGGCGACAGCTGCGTGGGGCAGGCTCTAGAAGTGAAAGAAATTAACAGACTACCCACAGTGAGGTGGGGGGAGGGAACCCTGTGGCAGAGATGTGGATGGGTAAATACCTTTACAAAGGGGAAATCAAGAGATGTAAATATAAGGAAATGCATTAGCAAAGTAAGGCCGATGCCCTGTTGAGAAAGCAAACCATCCACAGAAGGACTTCCAAGCCCCATTACTGGAAGACCAGGATTCAGGCACAAGAGCAAGGGTTTAATACACTTGTGTGTACACACACACACACACACACACACACACACACACACACACACTTCTACAGGACAAGCGAGGGAGGTGGCTGCTGGGAAAACTTTTCTGTAAGAGGAAGAGAGGACTTGGGAGCCTGGAAAGGGCGGTCTACAAACCAGAGGTGTCCAGGGACAAGGTGAAGGCCAGAGAGTCAGCTGACCTCTGAGAGAAGTCCGATTCATTCATTCACTGGGTAGACTCCAAAAAGGGCCTCTCGGATTATTACCACACTTCTCCGAGGGGGACGGTAGGCAGATGACCTCACTCCCAAAAGCAGACAGCGAAGGAGTTTACAGGTCAACCGGTAGACTCCGCACATGCCATTCGAGATTTAATGAACTGTACATAGCAGCCACCAGACCAGGTGTCAGTTTCAAAAACGTCACCTAAAATGTGGCCAGGACTGAAAACAGGAAAGTGTCAGCGTGAGCCTCTCTCTGCTAGAGGCCTAGGAAACCCACGCACCCAGCTATAGAGCGGCCCGGGACTTTGGATTCAAGGTGGCTCATCACTGGAGGCCACAAATGACTCAGGTGACACAGCTGGCCCTCGCTGGGTCCCACGGTGTTCAGGGCTGACCTGGGGAGGACTCCCGGCGAGGTGGCCCCTACGGAGCGGGATCTTCCCAGGAGCCCAGGGTCCCGGGCCCGCAGGGCCTTTGTCCCCGACTCTCCAGCGAGCCCCCGCGGACGCCGAGGCCAGCGGGATGGGGAGTGGGTGGGGGATCTAGGTAAGGGTTGGGTCCGCGGGAGGTGAGCGTGGGCGGGGGGCGGGGGTTGGGGGGCGAGCGGGAGCACCCCCACCCCGGAACTGCCGCGGCCCGCTGGTGATTGGCTGGGAGCGGCGGGCGGCTGGAGTGGGGGGGCGGGGGGAGCCAGAACAAAAGGGAGCGGGCGGCAGGCGGCTGGGGATGTGGCGCCCCGGAGCACGCGCGCTGCCCTCCCGCCGCCGAGCCGCCGCGCAGGGCGGCCGTGCACCGAGGAATCAACCGGCCGGGCGGGAGGGGGAGGCGGACGCCGAGCGCGCGCGAGAACAATAATAAGATCGTGTTTGCGGTCGCTGCCCGCGGAGGAATTGAGCGGAGGCGCGAGGCCCGGCGCTCCGCGGCGCCCGGCAGCCCGCGAGCGACGCCGGCGGCGGCGGCGGCATGAGGCTGGCGACGCGGCGCCTGTGAGCGGCGCGGCCGGGCGGTGTTTCGCGGGCCCGCGCGCCCCCGCCCACCCTCGTCGGAGCGGCCGTCCGAGGCCCGCGGGGACTGGGCGCCGCGGCGGCGACCGAGGACGAGCGGGCAGAAGGGGAGCGGCCGCGATGGCGCGCCCGCGGCCCCGCGAGTACAAAGCGGGCGACCTGGTGTTCGCCAAGATGAAGGGCTACCCGCACTGGCCGGCCCGGGTGAGTGAGCGAGGCGGCCGCCGCCCGCCGCCCACCATTTTCCCTCCATGATGGCGCGCCCGCCCCCTTCGCGGCCGCCTCGGGGCCGGGGAAGGCGACCGGGGCGACGCGGGACGAGGGCGGGCCGCTCGCGGGCGCCGAGCCGAGCGGGGGCCCGGGACGTCGGGGACGCGGGAGGCGCGGGGTAATGAATGGCCGTGGCCACCCCGGCCCCGGCGGGCGGCTCGTGGCGAGGCGGGGGCCGCGGGGCCGCAGCGAAGTCAGCCCCTCGTCCCGGGGCGGCGTCGGCTTCCGGACGTGCCGCGCTGTCCCCGCGCGCGGTCCCGGGCGCCCTCCGGCCCCCGCATTGTCGGGGGTCCCTGCCCTTGGTCCTCTCGACCTGACCCCCCGTAACCCGGGGCTGCGCCTCGCACGTCCCGCCGGCTCCAGTGCCTTTTCACCTCCATGTTTGTCTGAGGTCGGCCTCTGGTTCCCGACCCACCATAGCTCTGCCTGCCTTGGCCGGCCTGGCTCTGGCTTTTCTCTAGAAAGCATCCGCATGCAACACGGGGCACCGGCATCCTTCCCGGGCCTTGGGGGAAGGCACGGCGCTACCATGTGTGGCCTGTGCCTTAAAATAAATCCCTTTTAGCTTTAATTTTGGGGTGTCTGGCCACTGAGTGCTTTAAACAGAGTGGAAAGGACGGTCCAGGCGTTTTGGAGGCTGTGTTTGTGTTTTTGAGGAATAGAAACAGGCCGAGGAAAATGGACATGATCCAGGGTGAGCTCCAAGGTATTGTGTTGTAGTTAGGTGAAGATCGCGGAGACCGAGGGGAAAATACGCTCCCATTCACAAAAGGAAGTGACATCATGGGCAGCCAGGCCGAAATTGAGTGAAGTTGAGGCAAGGGGTGGACATAATCACTTTTTTCCTCTTGATAATTGGTTTGGCATGATTACGAAATAGGGAGGACACCGGGCCAGGAATCGGGGGACCTGATGTCTGGTCCAGGCTCTGTTATGGACTAATCATTTCAGCTGTCTGCATATCCCTTTCTGCAACTATAAAATAATCATCTCTAGGATGCCTTCCAACATGAACAACCTCTGATTTCAAGAGGGAAGAAAGCAGTCTTATTCAGGTTCTATTTGGCTGTAAATGTGAATTCTCTATGTCTAAACTGTAGGGCCTTGAGTAAGGCGAAATTGTCTAAGTAGAATTAGTGATTTTTTAAAATATGCTGTACTACCATCTTGCTTAAAGGGGCAAGATTTGTGGCTTTTAGAGTCCTTCGAGGAATCCATTATTATATTATCAAGAAAGAAATGCACAGCTTTATTAAGTCTAAACATACTCAAAAGGGAATTAACAGTTACTAGCACCAGTCTGTCGTTTCTTGTAATACGGTGACTTCCTGTTTTTCTTTCAAATCTTTGAAAAATATCTTTGGAGATTCAGAAAAATAAAATGACTTAAATTTTGTTGCTTGCACAGGTTGGCCACCTGTAGTAATTCACGGAACAGGAAAGTGGTAAAGAAGTCTTGGCTGTCTGTCTAGTTGCATATAAAATCTTTGCGAGGTATAATTCAGAACCAGTGCAAGCTGGAATATAAGATGAGTAAACAAAATCCATCAGATTTTTAGATAGAGTAAAACAGATGCAAGAAAAAAAAACCTGTTTATTTGCATGTAACATGAACATCTCAAAGGACCTAAGACTCTTAAAAATTTTTTCCAGTGGGTGGCGTGTTGCATTGTCCAAGATAAGGTAAAGGTTAGAAGGAAAAGGCATTTCCGTTTCTACCCTTGCATGAGCTAGATTCAGCTCTTGGCAGGGCTTCCCACTTTTAACTTTGGGTATGTTCTGTGATCTGAGTTTCATTTTACAGTGTTCTCATAAAATGAGCATGCTTCTCACAAGTGCACAGTAGATTCCTGTGTTCATAGTTTCACTTTGTACCTAATGGTATCATAATAAGGTATTTCAAGAGAACCCACCTTCAAGTAACTTATTACAGGATGTCATTATAATCAATCTGTACTCTTGTTACTCTCTTAATTGTGCCTAGTTTCTC
Organism: Ctenodactylus gundi; assembly: GCA_004027205.1. Taxonomy (NCBI): domain Eukaryota; kingdom Metazoa; phylum Chordata; class Mammalia; order Rodentia; family Ctenodactylidae; genus Ctenodactylus; species Ctenodactylus gundi. The sequence goes on along the minus strand of PVKB01007368.1, from coordinate 6,900 downwards.
AATTAGACTTGGTCATCACTACGTATGTCCAGGATTTGGTGCTATCCGAGGTTTAGGCATCCGCTGGGGTGCCTGGAACTGAGCCCTGGGGATTAGGGGATTACTGGATCTGAAAGCACCAAGCCACAGTGCTTTAATATTCTTACATTTTTCCCCTTTGAATTTCTAACTTAGCCTTGTGTCACTTTATTAATTTTAAATACTAGTATTTAACAGGTTATTTTTTCCCACCATTGTATCAAGAAAAATTATAAACATACCGAAAAGATGGAAGAATTACAGTGAGCACCTGTCACCTAGATTTTGTAATTTTTACTGCTTGCTCTGTCACTTCTTCGTTCGTCTGTCCATCTCTATCCATACAGTGGTCCGTGTTATTTAATACATTTCAGACTAGGTTATCATTGTAACTTACTCCAAGATACTTCAGCATACATGTAATTAGCTAGAGGTCAAGTTTTATAGTTTTTTTTTTCCATATGAGGCAAAGTTTACCTACATTGAAACATCCTTATCTTAAATGCACCACTCAGTGAATTTGACTACGTGCATACTACCATGGTGTAACCTGTTGCTGTGTGGAGCAGTGCTAGCATCTGGAAAAGTCCCCTCAGCATCTCCTTGTGAGTTCCTGTCTGTCTTCTCCACTGTCCAGATGTATTGTTTGAGCATTATATAGCCACTGGAGATTTCTGTATAGTAGACTTTCTTGTGTACCCTGTTACTAAATAGCTTTTGAGTATGTGTCCCTAACATGTATAAGTTCACTTTAAAATTCTGTGCACCTGCACTTTGTGCTTACTATTATGTACATTATAAAGTAAACTCAAAAAACTAAAGAGATGAATAAGTAATCGTTCATGTTTTAAATTTTTATTGACAGAGTATTACCAGTAATAAATGAAGTCCGTGTTTTGAAGAATCTTAACTTTCAAATGTCTTGGTTGCTTCTTGTGCTGACTAGATCTGTGGCCATAGTTGTCTCCTGAAGGGATTTTCAAGGCATGTTGATTCAGCCGTTTTTGTACTTTTATGAGTGTTATCTGTAGGTCTTCCTTTAGCCACTTGTTCATTTGGTGAGAGTGAGTTCAATATTCCATAATTCTACTCAGTTCAGCACACACAAACACCAGTAAATCCCAGTCAGCCCAAAGGGAACCAACTATGTGAATAAGGACATGAGTGTCAATTTATATGTTAAATATTAGTGAAATTTACCTTTTTAGCCAATAGGAAAAAAAAAAAACTAAAATAGAAGCTTTGCTGTTTCTTCCCACAACCCCCAGATCACCTTGTATAGTCTTCTGAGATGTGAGCTCTCTGCTTACCTTACTCCTGCTTTAGAATATGAAGAGACAAAAATAATACAAAGAAAAGGCCTCGAAGCTTTGTGTTTCTGCTGAAGAGCTTTTTGAAATTTAAAACCAGGTATGAAGGATTGAGGGTGTAGCTTTGTGGTACAGCATGTACTTAGCATGCTAGAGGCCCTGGGTTCAATCCCTGGCACAAAAAAAGTTAGATGGGTGGCACACACCTGTGGTCCCAGCCGACTGCCACATGAGTGAGATATTGTGTCTTAAAAATTTTTACCTAAAATAAAAACTTTGTGAGAGAGCTCCTAAAGGTGGCTACTAGGAGGTTGATAGAATCCCTTCAGAAATCTGGCCTGATGGTCTGAGCCAAAGTTAAACACCTGCCTACCTTGTGATCTAGCAGTCTGTTCTAGGCACAGGCCCAAGAGAAAATCTGTGTGTCCATCAAAGGACTTGTATAGCAGTGAGCACACCTCATGGCTTTATACATAGTAGAAGACTGGAGGCAGCCCAAATGCCTGCCAACAGGACAGTGAGTAAACAAACCATATGGTGGAGTACTACTTGGCAGTGAAAAGGAGCAGATTCCTGGTGCTTACAAAAAGAGGGTTGAGTGAGGAAGAGCAGACCCAAGAAAGTACACTCTAATTCCTTTATACGATGCAAAATTATCAGTAGTGACCAGCTCATGGGGGCAGAGGGAGATGCGCCTAGGAGGGAGAACTGAAGTACTATGCGTACTGGTCCTGTAGTGGCTGCATGGTGGTTGCATGGGACTAAAAGGTTTATTGAGCTGCACATTAAGATTTGTGTGCTGTACTGTATTTAAGTTATACTTTAAAAACAGTGCATGAGGGGAAGTAGAAGGATGCAACACTTCAAGCTGATATGTGGGTTGAATTTTAACATTTTTATCTGTCGTGGGATTCTCTTCCTTAGAGTCCCAAGTTGCACCTTCGCCTGTGACTCTTTGAGGAACCTCATTCAGAACTGGGTGTAGCTCATGGGAGAGCACATGCCTAGCTTGTGTGAGGCCCTGAGGTCTGTCTCCAGTACCGCAGGAAGAGAAAAGAAATGAGATGAAACTTCATGCGCTACTTTTAGGATTTCAGTCTTCATACTCCTTTCTTACAAAATCACTGTTCATCATATTTTGTTGGCAGTAGTACTGGAGGTCCCGTCCAGGGCATTCACACTGAGCTACTGAGCTACATCCCCAGTTTTTTGTTGTTGTTGTTGTTGTTTTTGTTTGGTAATAGGGTCTGGCTAAGTTGCCTGGGCTGGGCTCAAACTTGAATTCGTCCTGCCTCAGCTTCCTAGAGTGCTCAGGATTATAGGCCTGCGCCACCCGCCCAGCTTCCTGTTTTTGATCACCTCTCTGTCTCTCACTTGATAAAACAAGACTAAAACATTCGACTTTACTGTTCTCTACAGCTTAGAAGCTGAACTCTCATTGAACTTTTGTTGAGCACAATGCTGAGGGCAGTTTGTAATTTTTCTGCCTTTAGATTACATTTGCAGCAATTTTTAAACATAATTACGAAATACTTCATACCTTTATTAATTTAAGTATCTGTTGGGAATCCTCAGTCTCTGGACCATAGTACTTTCAGAGTTGTTTATTTTTTGCCTTTGATGATAAGATACTAGATAATGAGGCCATTTCTGGAGAGCAGGGACTCACTTGAAATCACAGCCCTGTATAATTTCATTATAAAATAACATTTGTATCAGCTTCACTGCTGTGGCCTGAGTCCAAAGACTTCCAGTCTTCAGGCAGAGTGGCCCAGCCACACTCAGCCTGTCCCCAGGGACTGTGTGGACTTGGAGCAGATGGGCACCTTGGATTACATATTCTTGGTGAGTCCCCTTTGGAATGTCCTAATGATTCCTGATGACTTCTTTTCCTTGGAAACAGTATTCTCTGAAGTCAGATCTTCATGATAAGAGATTGTGTTGGATTCTTTTGGAAATGACTAATGATTTAAAATTATATACAGCTTTATTGAAAATGTTCATTAGCATTAGAAAAGTGTTATAGACTAACAGGTAGGGGTAGAAGTGCTCGCAGGAGAGACCAGATTTTTTCTTTGGTAGAGGAAGCTTCCTGTTGTGGAAGTCTCCAAATGTTACTTGGTCACTGTCCAGTCCGTTTGGTAGCGACCGGTCCTTGACACAGTGCCTTCCTAGTCAACTCAGGCAGTGCTGCTGGAAGTGTGGTCCGCAGGCTGTTACCTGCCAAGGGTGAAGCAGGTAAGAAATTGAAGAGTATAGAAACTGTCAATTGATACCTTTGTGAATTTAATATTTTTTAAGTTGAGGCTTGAATCTTGTATGCCTTTTATTTTTCTGTAAATTTTTATTGTATTTTATCTTATAAAATTTCAATCTGCAGCCAATCAAATGTTAAAAACACCAAAATACTTCACCATTGATAAACATGCTAACTCAGTAGTGGTCCTTGCACCTAAATTAGTTAATATACCCTATGAACTGTTTTTAACTACTTTCAGCTATTTCAAAGGGGGCCATGTTTGGACTTCAACATTAGGAGTAGTAGGTTTTTCTGTGAGAAAAAGTTTATAATCATTGTAAAAAGAGTATTATTGCTATGCGTAGTTATAGGCAACATGAACATGTACCTATATTTGTAGGTCCATAATTTTTGTAACTTATGCAACTTCTACAGCCTTTTCCTCAACTTAAATACTTAATATCTTTTAACTTTCACTGGCAATAAATATATTTCTATTATATCATTTGCAATAGCTATCTGATAATTTATAGTAAGGACTTATACAACCATTTCCCATTATAGGATATTTAGATTATTTTCAGTTTTTAACTAAAAACAAAATTCAGAAATACTCCTTTTATTCCAACAGATTTCTAAAATATCAATTCAATAAATTAGATACTTAACCAGGTTAATTGGTTGAAAATGTTTATCATACATGAGATTATAGATCATGTATTACATATATGTCTTGATTATGAGCTATTAAAAGACTACTGTTATATATTATCTCCAAGGTTACACAAAAAATGTCTTAATCTGATTATTAAGTATGTGGAAAACAGCAAATATGACATTAGATTAAGCAAAAGGGATAAAGAAGCAAGCATTTGGCAGTAACACACCTGTATGCACACGTGTATGTGTGCACATGTTCGTGCATGTATCTGTGTGGATGGTACCTATAAGTAGCAGTGAAGTTGATAATATTGAATCAGACCCTTTATTGTAGTAGATTCTGTTATCTTTCTGTACTATCTCTTTGGAAGTCCTTAGATGCAAAGGAACATATAAACAGGAAGACGGTAGTTGCACCTTCAGGGAAGTGTGTTCTGCATCCGTAGCATGGTGTTGACTTAGATACTGGCTTGCGAGCGCAGTGTGAGAGAACACTGACTCCAGCATCAGGTGGGGTAGTTCTGAGAGTTCCAGTTCGGCGGGCCCAAGAGCTGAGTGGTGAAAATGCCTGGACTTCAGTTCCTGATCCTGAGACTGTCCTTCCTCAAGGCTGTGCACCTGAGTTCTTAAATAGAGGCAGTAAGGGAGTTTTCATTATATCTTTCCCTTGCCTAGATAAGAATTTGCCACAGTTAGTCTAGTAAATAGCCAGGTGTACAATTACAGAGAGACACACAAAAGTTATTTTAAGTTAAGAAGAGTAACCTAATGGCCAGCAAGCTCAAACCTTCAGAACAGTATCATTGGCTTCCCAAAGGAGCCCTGCGTGTGTGGACGGAGAACCAAACCCAGGATTAAGGACAAGTACTTCATGCCACCACTGGCTCAGATTAGGCTTTACTTTTTACAACCTCTTTGTAAGACCGGGAGGATGATCATTCTTTTCTCTCATCTCTTTTTTTCATAGGGTTTGAAATGTACATACATGAACTGTTGGCTAATTAAGAGTGTAGTAGTTACCTCTTAAACTATTTACCTGTACAATGCCAGGCTCCAAGGAACATCTCAGTAAGCGCTCATGTGGCTTGGTGAATGCAGTTTCAACAGCTTCCTTGTAGGTTTTTAATAATGTATTTGGCTCTAGGTTCTAGGACTCATGGGGGACTTCCCACTGTTTAAGTCCCCAGTGTAACAATCTATTTTTAACTTCCACATTTGGGGACAAATAAACATGACCATGATGGTATACTGTAAATAAATCTCTGAAGTCTGTAAGTCTGTTTCTGTTTGACCACTGAGGATCAAGCACCTCAGTATTCTGGCTCTCTCAGGCTGCCCAGAATTGGATGAGGTATGCAGTTTTCAGTGTAAGAGGATCAGTGCTAGCAGCATCTCCTCCAATGGGACTGAACATTCTTGATGACAGAGTAATGGTTTCTCAGTTCCCATGGCAAAATACATGTGAGAGTTGTTGGAAATGATAGGCTCAGTGGTGGTTAGCACATAGGAAAATGAGTTTCACAAAAGATTAACAATTTTCATATAGACAAAATTTTATGTAGTCAGAAAAATTCAGCTTTGGACCACTAGTTCCTTATTTTTTTAATTTTTATTTATTTATTTATTTATTTTTGAGACAGGGTCTTGCACTATAGTCCAGGCTGGTCCTGAACTCTCTGGTGTAGCCCAGGCTGGCCTTGAACTCGGGAACAATCCACTTGCCTCAGCCTCCCCAGTGCTGGGATTACAGGTATGTACCACCACACCCCTAGCCTTGAGTGGTGCTGGAGAATCGAACTCAGGACCTGTAACCACTGTACCATTCCTCCAGAACCCATTAATTCCTTTTGGACCCTGAAGTGGAGCTGTTTACTAAAGACATCTCTAATTTTGAAGGAAACGCATATTCAGAGGAGCAGTGTTACAGATTCTCAGTTAACTTTTTGAGTTCCCATATATTGAATGGGCTGAAATGACTTTCCTCTGTGGACCTCTGTAACTCTCAAAATGAGTTGAACTATTTTATTTTTTCCCTAAAATTATTATTAGTGTGTGTTTGCAAGATTAACTTTTAAAATATAAATATTTTCTTCACCAGATTGCCATAAGAAGATTGAGGCAATTTATTCTGAAAAATTTTCAGGCCTTAGGAAATGAGTAATTTTTGTTGATTGATTGTAGCATTGTGGTGATTTTCACTGTTCTTTATAAGTATAACCCACAGTAAGAATACCTCAGCTTCTGTACTTGCATACACACCAGAAAATTTTTTCACTACCAGACCGTACGTCTGTATATGATTTCTTTTTTCTCTTTCTTTGGTGGTACTAGAGATTGAACCCAGTGTCTCACCCATATTGACAACCTAACCCTAACTTAGAGCTTTTTTTTTTTTTTTTTTTTTTTTTGGAAATAGGGTCTGGCTTAGCTGCTCAGGCTGGCCTTAAACTTGCAATCCTCCTGCGTAGCTGGGTGTACAGGTGTGCATCCATGCCTAGTTACATTCTGGTATTTTTTCCCCCATTTTATTGATATGTACAAGTGCAGAATTTAAGGTTTACAATGGAGTTGAGCATTTTGTGCACATACATTCCTTGTCAAAGTGACAAGGGCTTTCCCGCTCTCCTTTAGTCCCTCCCCCTACCCTCCTTTCACCCCTCCCCCGTCCCGTGT
>PVKB01007367.1:0-36806 GCA_004027205.1 Ctenodactylus gundi | reverse complement strand
ACTTGCAAAATTCAAGGTTTACAATGAGGTTGGGCATTTTGTGCACATTCATATCTTGTCAAGGTGACAAGGGCTTTCCCACTCTCCTTTTGTCCCTCCCTCTACCCACCCCTCCCTCCCTCCCTCCTCCTCCACCCTACCCCCTCTTTCACTTTGTCTTTTGTCTTAAGTTCTAAAGGAGTTGTGATCTGGGTCTCTCATATCAGAGAGACCATTCGATGTTTCACCTTCTGCTTCTGACTCACTTCACTAAGCACGATGTTCACAAGTTTCTTCCATTTGCCTATAAAAGCCTCCATGCTGTTGGACTTTATTGATGCATAGTATTCCATTGTGTATAAATACCACAGTTTGCGTATCCACTGGTCTGTTGATGGGTATTTTGGTGACTTCCATATTTTAGCCATTGTTAGTTGTGCTGCTATGAACATGGGTATACATATGTCTCTGCTATGTGTTGTTGTGGCCTCTTTTGGATATATTCCCAGAAGGGGTGTCACGGGATCGAAGGGGATATTTTTTTCTTCTCTTTTGAGAGCTCTCCATGCTGCTTTCCAAAGGAGTTATACAAATTTACATTCCCACCAGCAGCACAGGAGGGTCCCTTTCTTCCCACAGCCATGCCAGCATTGATTGCTATTTGATTTGTTGATATAAGCTATTCTCACTGGAGTGAGATGGTATCTTAGCATTGTTTTGATTTGCATTTCTCTTATGGCTAGAGATGTTGAACATCTTTTCATATGTCTATTGGCCTTTTGCATTTCTTCCTGAGTGAACTGTCTCTTCATCTCATTTGCCTACTTTTCAATAGGATCCTTTATTTTGGTGGGCTTACTTTTCTTCAGCTCCCCATATATTCTAGTTATAAGCTTCTTATCTGAGATGTTGGTGGTAAATACTTTTTCCCAGTCTGTTGGATCTCTTTTTACAATGTTAATAGTTTCCTTTGCTGTGCAGAAACTTTTTAGTTTGACAAGATCCCATTTGTTAGTAATGGGGATAATTTCTTTTGTCCTTGATGTCTTGTCAAGAAAATCTTTGCATACCCCTGTGTCTTTTAGAAATTTGCCTACTTTGTCTTCCAGAAGGTTTAGTGTTTCATTTTTAATGTTTAGGTCTTTGATCCATTTTGATTTGATTTTGGTGCATGGTGGTAAGTGTGTGACTAGATTCATTCTTCTGCATGTGGATGTCCAGTTTTCCCAGCACCATTTGTTGAACAGGCTGTCCTTTTTCCATTGTATGCATTTGGCACCTTTGTCAAAAATTAGGTAGTTGAGGGTATCTGGGTTTGTCTCTGCATCTTCTATTCTGTTCCACTGGTCCGTCTATTTTTGTGCCAGTACCAAATTGTTTTTACAACTATGGCTTTATAGTATAGCCTGATGTCTGGAACTGTACTGCCTCCTGCTTTCGTCTTGTCGCTCAGGATTTCTTTGGCTATTCTTGGTCTCTTTTGGTTCCATATGAATTTTAGAATTATTGTTTCAAGTTCTTTGAAGAAACTTGCAGGTATTTTGATAGGAATTGCACTGAATCTGTATATCAGTTTTGGTCATATAGTCATTTTTACTATATTTATTTTGCCTATCCAAGAGCAAGGGATACCTTTCCAGTTTCTAGTGTCTCCTATAATTTCTTTCTTCAATGTAATGTAGTTTTCTTTATATAGGTCCTTCACGTCCTTGGTTAGGTATACTCCTAGGTATTTAATTTTTTGCTGAGCTATTGAGAATGGAATTGTTTTTCTGAGTTCTTGCTCAATAAGTTCATTGTTAGTGTAGAGAAAAGCTATTGGTTTTTTAGTGTTAATTTTGTAGCCTGTGACTTGGCTAAATGTTTTTATTATTTCTAGGAGTTTTGTAGTGGAGCTTTTAGGGTCTTCCATGTAGATAATCATATCATCTGCAAATAAGGATAGTTTGACCTCCTCCTTTCCAATGCAGATTCCCTTTATTTCATTTTCTTGTCTGATGGCTATGGCCAATGTTTCAAGGACTATGTTGAATAAGAGTGGTGCGAGTGGGCAGCCTTGTCTTGTTCCTGATTTGAGAGGGAATGATTTCAGTTTTTCTCCATTTACTATGATATTTGCAGTAGGCTTGGCATATATGGCTTCTATGAGTTTTAGGTAGGGTCCTTCTATACCTATTTTTCTCAGTGTTTTTATCATGAAAGGGTGTTGGATTTTGTCAAAGGCTTTGTCTGCATCAATAGAGATGATCATGTGGTTTTTGTTTTTGCTTTTGTTGATATGGTGTATTGCGTTGATTGATTTACATATGTTGAACCAGCCTTGCATCTCAGGAATGAAGCCCACTTGATCATGGTGTATGATCTTTCTGATTACTTGTTGGATTCTGTTTGCCAGAATCTTATTGAGGATTTTTGCATCTATATTCATTAAGGATATTGGTCTGTAATTTTCCTCCTAGTTAAGTCTTTGTCTGGTTTTGGGACTAGTGTGATGCTAGCCTCAAGAAATGTGTTTGGTAGTGCTCCTTCCCTTTCTATTTTATGAAATAGTTTGAGGAGGATTGGAGTAAGTTCTTCCCTAAAGTTCTGAAAAAATTCTGCTGTGAATCCATCCGGGCCTGGACTCTTGTTTGTAGGTAGAGCTTTTATTACTGCTTTAATTTCTGTGTATGTGATGGGGTTGTTCAAGTTTTTTATATCTTCTTCACTTAATTTTGGTATTTTATATGTATCTAGGAACTTGTCCATGTCTTCCCAGTTCTCACGTTTATTAGAATATAGGTATTCAAAGTAACTTCTTATAATATTCTGGATTTCTGCAGAGTCTGTTGTAACTTCACCCTTTCATTTCTAAGTGTGGTAATCTGTGCCTTTTCTTTCTTTTTCTTGATGAGGTTGGCAAAAGGTTTGTCGATTTTAATAATTTTTTCGAAGAACCAGCTCTTTGACCCATTAATCATTTTTATTGTCTTTTTAATTTTGATCTCATTTATTTCAGATCTGATCTTGATAATTTCTTCTCTTCTACTGCCTTTTAGGTTGAGTTGTTCTTCTTTCTTTAGGTCCTTAAGGTGCATCATTAGTGAATTTATTTGCAACTCTTCCGTTTTTTGATGTGTGCATTTATAGCTATGAATTTTCCTCTGAGGACTTCTTTCATTGTGTTCCACAGATTTTGATATGATGTACTTTCATCGTCATTTAACTCTATGAAGTTTTTGATTTCTTCTCTGATTTCTTCTGTGATCCATTGTTTGGTCAGTAGTAAGTTGTTGAGTCTCCATGTGTTTGTGTGTTTTCTTCTGTTTCTGGCGCTGTTAAGTTCCAGTCTTATACCACTATGGTCTGAGAGTATGCAGGGGACTATTTCTATTCCTTTATACTTGCTTAAGCATGACTTATGTCCTAGGATGTGATCTATTTTAGAAAATGTTCTGTGTGCTGCTGAGAAGAATGTGTAGTCTGTTGATGTTGGGTGGAAAACTCTGTAAACGTCTGTTATGTCCAAGTTTTCTATAGTATCCTTCAGCAGTTGTATATCTTTGTGGATTTTTTGTTTGGTTGATCTATCTATTTGTGATAGTGGAGTATTAAAGTTCCCTACTATAATTGTGTTGGGGCCTATGTGTCCTTTCAGCTCTAATAATTTTTGTTTTACATAATTGGGTGCTCTAGAGTTGGGTGCATATAAATTAATAATTGTGATTTCTTCCTGTTCTAGTGTTCCTTTAACCATTATGTAGTGTCCATCTTTGTCTCTCTTCACCTGTTTTTTTTTTTTTTTTGAAATCTGATGAGTCTGAGATTAATATGGCTACTCCTTCTTGTTTTCTGGGACCTGTTGCATGAAATACTGAATTCCAACCTTTTATTTTCAGTCTGTGAGTTTCTTTTTTGGGTAAAGTGTGGCTCTTGTTGGCAGCAAATTGTGGGTTTCTGTTTTTTGATCCAGTCAGCTAGTCTATGTCTTTTGATAGGTGAGTTGAGGCCATTCACATTTACGGTAATTATTGAGGTATGTTTGGTGTGTCCTGCCATGGTTGCAGTTTTTCCATGTTGTTCACTGGCTTTACTTTTTTCTCAGCTCATTCTCCTCTCGCTTTTTTCACTTTCTTTTTTTTTCCCCTCTGGGATCTCTTATGTCATTGTCCTCTCTTTCACTATCCAAGTTTCCTTTGAGAATTCTCTGCAGTGATGGCTTAGTGGCTGCAAGTTTCTTTAAACTTTCTATATCATGGAGGGTTTTTCATTTCTCCCTCTTGTTTAAAAGATAGTTTTGCTGGATATAGTAGTATTGGTTGGAATTTGTGTTCTTTTAGAGTTTGAATGACTTTGCTCCACGATCTCCTGGCTTTTATTAGAGTCTGGGTTGAGAAATCAGAAGTTATCCTGATGGGCTTACCATTGTATGTCACCTTCTGCTTTTCTCCTACTGCTTTCAGTATTCTCTCTTTGTGTTGGGTTTCTAGTACTTTAATTATGATGTGTCGGGATGAGGTTCTCCTCTGATCAATATTATTTGGTGTTCTAAATGCCTGCAGTAATTCCACATTCATTTCTCTTCTTAGATTTGGGAAGTTTTCTTCCATAATTTCCTTGAATATGACTTTTAATCCTTTTGTTTGTTCCTTGGTCTTCTCTTGGATTCCTGTAATTCTCAGGTTGTTTCTCTTTGAATCGTCTATGAGTCGTTTTAATGATTCACTTTCTTCTTTTTTTGTGTTCTTTATGATCTTTCTGTTCCTGCTTCGTCATTTTGTCTTCTAGGTTTGATAATCTATTTTGAAGTTGTTTGATATTGTTTCTTATTCTGACCTGTGTGTTTTTTTACTTCCTGTATATCTGTATTGTTTTTTATGTCTCTGTTGTATTCTTCTCTTATTTCTTGTATGAACTTCATTATCCTTTGGTTCATTTCTTCCTTGATCTCCTCTATTTGCTTCTCATGGCTTGTTTTTAGCTTAGCTAGGTCTTGGCATCGCTCTTGATCTTTGATTATCATTTCCTGCATCATTTCTTGCTTTAATTCCTGCTGTAATTCCTGCTTTAATTCCTGCTTTAGTTCAATGTATTTCTGGGCCCAGAAGTTCCCATCATTTGTTCCATTTTCATCTTTAGTTTCTGCACTTTCAGAATTCCTGGTATGCTCTTCTGGTGTATAAAGACTTTCTGAAGGAGATCTATTTCCACATTTCCTCATGGTTCTGTTGTCTTTGGTTGTCTCTGGTTGTCTGTCCCTGGATTCCCCTATGTGATTCTCCCCAGTATGGCTCTGACTGGTGCTAGGAGAACACAACCTTTCGATGCCCACAGAGGCGAGGTGAGGGGTGGTGAGGATATGCACTACAGTCCCGCAAGTCTGCTCCCATTCGGTTCTACAGGGTGCCAGCCAGGACCTGGGACCACTGTAACGTTTCAAGGTGCAAGGGAGTGTCGCACATCCACTCAGACTGCTCCTATGCAGCTCCGCCTGGGACCCACTGGACCCTGCTTCCTCTGCAAGGTCCCACAACACTGAGGTGGGCTGTGCGCCCAGAGTCCGCTCCTACCAGCTTCCGCCCATCTCCCACGGCAGTCCCCTGCGTCCTCTCGAGTATATGCACTTTTAACTTTAAGAAACTGCAGATTCCCCATTCCTGTGGACTGTGTCAATATTCTAACAGTGCGTGGGTGCCACTTTTCTCAACAATTCAGCTGCAGAGTCCGCTGTTAAACTTCGGGATTTTTGCCAATGTGCAGATGATAAATATAATCTCGGGATAGTTCTTAATTTTCATCTCTCTCCTCCAGAGGAGGCTGAGTATGTCATTTCACAGGTTTAAGAAAAAAAATTACCTGCACTTTCCCCGATCTGACTTGAATGCCTTTGGTGCCCCATTTTCTGTGTATCTTAGGCAAAGACAAAAATCTCATGACCATTGTTGGTGTGCTGAACCACAGAAGTCCCTTCCATGGTGGCCTGTAACAAACCAATAGCTTGAACTCTGTCTCCTTTAACTACCTTCTAAGTGTTTTATTATTGTTTGCTAGTCTTTGAAGTCTTTCAAGTTCTCTCACTGAGGTCCCTTTGGGATTTGGTGCCTTTCTCTTGTGGTACTTATACAATGATAGAACAATTATTAGAACACAGTAAAGAGGTGATCACTGAATCCTGGGACCCCAACTCTTACTTCTGAATCCCAGAGCCTGCCCTAATGTTTTGATAGTTTCTGTTAAGTGTATGAGTAAATAGCAATCCCAAACTTACAATTTTACTCAGTATCACCTGTCAATCCTCAAAGAGACTTCTTTCCTGTCTCTTGGCTTTTCAGTGGCACTCTCTATACATCCTACCAAACCTTGTCCTCTATTCTCTTCTGAGCCCCATGAGGGCCGCACTTTCCAGCCCCTTTGTACCAGGACCATGGGACCACATCTGGCCAATGAATCATAAGCAAAATGAGACATGGTGTTCTCGACCTGGACAAGAAGTCCTCTGTGGGATACTCCAGCCTCTTTCCCCTTCACTTCAGTGACCTGCAGCATTCTAGTAAGAAGTCACTGCTCATCTGCCAATCTGGGTTAAGCCATTGAGGTTCTGGGGTCACTACTATAATGGTTTCGCTTGACTGGGGGAGTCAGCCCTCCCCAGCCACGACTCTTACTTCCCGCAGGCTAGATGGCATCTCTGATAGGCTTTGTCATATTCTAGCTGTAATCTAAACTATAGAGCACAACTCTGGCCTACCTGTGTCTTCTTTCTGAATTGAAATTCATTTCAAATAATGGAGAGCCAGGCCTGCTGGTGCAGGTCCATAATCCCAGCATTCTGGAAAGCTGAGGCAGGAAACTTGAAAGTTCAAGCCAAGACTGGGCAACTTAGCAAGACTTGATCTCAGAGTCAAAATAAAAAAGGGGTTGAGGTTATAGCTTAGTGTGAAGGCCCTCCCAATACCACACACACACACACACACACACACACACACACACACACACACACACAAATAATATAAAATAAAATAGAAGCAATTATCACCTTGTCTGAGGCTTAAATGAAATAATGTATGTCGGTTGTTTACTATTCATACTTCTATAACTGACCCCAATAAACTCACGGGTCTCTTATCTGGAATGCATGGAGCCAGAATGCTCAGATTTGGGATTTTTCTTGAATTTTGAAATATCTGCATATACATAATGAAATACTTGGGGATAGGATTTAAACATGACATTTATTTATGTTTCATATATAGCTTTTAACAAGATCTGAAAGTGATTTTGAATAATCTCTCAATGCCCTTATGCATTGGCCATGACCTGTCATATGAAGTCAGGTGCAAAAAACCTAAAAGGTTTTCATATTTCATATTTTAGCTTTTCAAACTAGCAATTATTAACCTGTATGAAGTTTCTAACACTTACTAAGTGTTCAGTGTAGGGTAGCTTTGGTGATTATGATTCCCAATACTGCAATTCTGTCTGCCCTGAGCCTTCGCCGGTGGGGCCACGCTTGCCTTCTCTACCTTTCCTTCCCTCTGGTGCAGTTTCTTCGTGTTCCTCAAAGCCATGGCAGGGTGTCTCTGAGCCATGACTTCTGGCCACAAGCACCATCCCCTCTTGCTAGACTCAGGAGCACCAGGCACACGTGTCACTGTCATCCTCTGAAGCAGTGCGTTCAGCCACGGGTGCTTCACTGTTCACATGCTACTGCATCATAATTAGTTCTGAGATGTCCCATAAGGCATCTGTTTCAGATCTGAGAAGATTCAAGGTCATTCTTCTAAAAATACAGTAATGTTCCAAAATTATTTTCTGTCCCTCAGCACCAGTTCTCACACAGCAGAATCTTGTGGAGTTCTGGTTGTCTGTCTACATCCTCTGGCAGACTGTGAGAACCCCGAAAACAGGGTCTCTTGACCTTGCTCCCAGCTTTGCTACAGGGTCTAGCATGTGAGACACAAGAGACAGATGATGAATCCAGTAGTGGAGGCTGATTTTTGAGCCTGTTTGAGGCTGAATAAGGAAATCGAGGAGTTCTAGAGGATCTGACTGGTGGCATAATGTGGCAGTCAGCACGGGGCACATATCTACTGCAGCTGCCTGGTAAAAGCCCAGGTTAAGACATGTGTTAGGTCTCTAGACCAGCCAGAGGGCTGTCACAGGGCACAAAGGTGGGTAGCAGTATGCCCATCAACATAGTTCTTGTAAGATCAATAAAATCTTCCAAAATGGGGGTTTGTATTTTTCCAGTGATAGTGTTCCCTGCTCTGCAAATAGGCCTCTGTTATGCAGGAGACATGTCTGTACAGACATTACCATTAAGGCAAGGGATAGTTTCCTGAAAATCTAGCCCTGTCACTTTTGGGAAGCTGTAGTGTGCCCATTATGAGCCAAGAAAGTACTAGGGAGGAGGCCTTTGGGGAATGCTCACCTTTCCTAGAGTTCAGCTGGTTTTTCCAGCCACTTAGCAGGCTGGGCCATCAGTGAAGATCCTGCCTGAAGCCCTGGATGCCTATTCCCCAGGACAGATTGATCATGGCACTCTAACCATCTTGCCATGCCCTTGGGCACCTACCTTTGGGGTAGGCCAGGAGAAAAACTGCCATATTTTCCCTGCCATAAAAGGACCTGTGATTTGTTAGAAGCCTATTAGATTTACTAGGAATGAATACATACATACAGACATACGTATCTCCAATTCTCACAAAATAAATAATAATTATTTTATGCATGAGGAATCAGGGCTCAAAGGATTAAAATATCCCAGAACAGGCTTATGTTAAAGTCCTGGCTTTTCCCTGTTCTTCCACACAGGGAAGATGACAATGGCAGAGACTGTGTGTGAATATCCGAACAGGGATTTTTCTCTGAATGTGCCTATTCCACATCATTTATATGAATGCAGACAGCAAACACCATAACTATCTGAAGATCCAAGACATGCCAGAGTATGTTCATAAGTAAGTAGACAGGTAACACGAGAAAACTGTTCCAGGCTCTCTGAGCAGGGAGTGTTCCTTAATCTGAGCAGGGCCTCACTTATTAGAAGTAGCCAGAGATGTGGAAGGAGAGTAACCTGGCAAATAAAATGACAGTCATAACTCCAAATGACAGGAAGGGTAAATGCACAGAGCAAATGAAGTTAGTTTTAATAATTGTCAGAACTACCTTCTAATCTGAGTTGCTGGCACGAAGAAAAAGGCATGAATTTATCTTGGACAAGTCCCCAAGCCCCAGTCCCCTTATTTTTGAAACGAGGTCATAATATTTAATTTGTTTTGAGAAGTAGGGATAATGAACATAGAGTAGCCCCTGTGGGCGCTCTGTAACTGTGTGTCTTATTAACTTCTCACAGAATGCTCTCGTTCTCACCAGCCATGCCCTGGGGATGAAAGAGGATCATTTGCGCTGACTGGGTTACAAACAGGCGGCATCCTGCAAATCCAGATTCGCCTCTCCTTGCCGCCACACGTTTTTATGCCACTGATTTTAACATCTTCTCTTTTCATAGGCTATGATTCTCTGTAGAAATTACTGCAGTTCTTAATTTATACTAAAAGCACATAGCTTCTCAGTCCAGACCCTTTGGTTTATTGCCCTGTACTGCCTGGAACTCTGCAGCTGTGGCCCCACAGGTGTTGTGCAGCAGAACGGATGTACTCGGGGGCAGGGGACAAATCCAGAACCAGAAAGGAGAGGAGGTTTGGAAGATGATCTCTGCATCGCTGGGAGGACAAAACTATGAGGAGATAACAACGGCTGAGGCGGTCTTGTGAGATTCCTGCAGTGCTAACGATTAGCTACTGAGCATGTGTGCATTCCGGTGCCTGAGTCATGATGAACAATGGTACAGAAAGCCCATCCTGCCTTGCTGTGCCTTCTGTCCTCTTCCCATCTTCCCCTGACCCATTCTCCAGGGTAAACGCCCTGAACTCCATATAACCAAGCACACGCTCCCTCGCTTGAGTCTTCACTGGTTCCCAGCTACTCACAGAAAATGTAGGCACCTAACTCTGCTTAGAAGTACTCCCTCTCTGGTCCCAGCTTGTGACCTTTCCTCCTACAATTTAGGCACTGGAGATGCTGTCCTTGTGAGGGTCCCATGCACAACGCGGTGTGCCACAGCACACTGGGCAGTCCTCAGGCTCTTGGGCCTGCCCGGAGTGACTGTCCTCTTTCCCAATTCCTATCTCCTTTTCCACATTGGTTCTACCTATCCTGCACATTCTGCTCAGGCCTCACCTCCTCCAAGGAGACGTCCTTGATGGCCATTCACCCAGAAGCTTGAGTTCTGGAGTGATCCTGCTCAGATTGAAATTTTGGCTCTGCCCAACCCTAACTTGCAGATCTTAGGGAAGTTCTTTTCTCCTTTCAGTCCTCAGTTCCTGATGTGAAAAATGGGGATATTTATAGTCCCTTTGTCAAGGAGATATTCTGGGGAGGGAGTAAAATCCACAAGTGTACAGAACAAACAGTGCCGGGCACTTGTGACCCTCAGTAAGCACCAATGCTTGTCATCACTGCAGTAGGCATTGCATATGATTGCTCAAATCCACGAGGCCCATTCAGCTCCCTGAAAACAGTAAGCAGGGAACATCATCTTTGCATTTCAGATCCTATCTCAGAACTGAATACGAGTGTTCATGGGATGTTTGCTAAAGTGACATCAGCATAAAGTACACCAAGACTGCTCAGGTGATCCAGTGTCAGAGCCTAGCAACCGGGAGGCCCTCCAGGGGATTTCTGTTAGAGAGTGATCCCCTGTCCAAGACAGCCAGGCTCTGCATGGGACACTAGGGCACAGCCCCACTGTAGCCTGAGCAGAGATGGGCCAAGGCAGGGCAGCTTCCACTGTAGTCACCTTCCACTGGGAAAGGCCCAAGAAAGTAGACCATCACTGCTGCTGTGAGGGCTGTCCTGGTCCCCAGGGGCCAGAGGGTGGGCCACTTGACTTTCAGAGGAGAGCTCAGAGACTACCTTCATACCCTAGGGACCAAGGTGATGGTGCAGAGCCTTTGATAAATGTTGAGCCTACTTTGCACTGGTTCCCCAGGGACGTGGTGCTATCAGGAGCTTCTTACGTCCAGGTGCATCCAGGGAATACTCTGCCTGCCAAGGAGATGCTGGCTGAGACCACAGTCAGCGTCACATACTTCTCTGCCCTGCTCTGGAAGCACTGTTCTCAGAACTTAGCTTTGATTCTCTTTAATCATTTGAATATTTTTATTTCACATGAACAGTGGAAACTATGAATTTGCTTATGTTCCTTTTGAGTGCCACAGATTGCTTGAAGCGTTTCTGTGCCTCACCATAACTATGTAAGACTTTATGACCTGAATACCTGATCTCTAATTCTATCTCACCTTGATCTTCCCTTTCCTTTCTAATCTGTATTTTGAAGAGCCTTAATTTTTTATTGTTGTTTTTTATGTTTGGAAAACATATTCTTTTATGCTGTTTCATTTCCTTCAGGCAAATAAACAAAGCAACAAACCAACCCACAGACAAATGAAGTATGACAACTTCCTCCAGACAGACATTAAAGATGTATGGGCTGTTGTGTAGTGGGCTGGGTGGACATGAGGACTTGATCGAGGAGTTTCAGAAGATGGCAGCACAGCCCACCCTGGAAGGCAAGTCACCTCCCACAGCAGCAGCAGCTTAACAGTGGTACCATGTCTGTGCAGTGCTATGGGAAATACTATTTCCTGGGTGCCTATAGCCTGATTGCCTCAGCCTCATAAATCAGTGTCTCATTGGGGGTGACACTAGCTCCTTCCTTACCTTTATTCCTTGCCCAAGGCTTTCCAAAGAATTGATATCCAGCCCTTCCTTGCAAGCCTGCAAGCAGGAAATTACTTTCTGGCTTTCCATTTTGCCAGGGCGGATGGTAAGACTGGCTAGGCTGCCATGGAAGAATTGAGCAAACCGTGGCTTAGCCACCTCTCCTCCTGAAAGAAAAAGAAGCACCATCATTTGCCTTGTGGATATTACACAGGAATTAACTTCTCAAGATACCATCTGGCCATGAAGTCAAGATCACAGTGAGTCCGTATCCCATAAACCTGAGGAAGCAAAACAAACTCTGTATGTGTGCTGAGTCCTGGGGTTGTGGGAGTTCTGGTCCACTATCACCCACATGCATGTGTTCAAAAATGTTTGTTCTGTAAATCTTTTCTGGGAGCCATTTGTTCTGTCTTTTCTCTGGTTCCAAGGTAGGCCTCCCTTATGGGTGGATTTCAGCCTTTATTGCCCACCTTTGTGTAACCCATACAGACAGACCTTGCCAGCATCTCGCATGACTGATTATCCAGAGAGAGGGCAGAGTGTAGAAGAGATGCCAACCTAGGAAAAGCTGCAAATTTGCTAGGTCCCTGGAAAAGTTCCTGCAAACTTTCCTGGCCTCCACAGGGTGTACTGAGTTTTGCTTCCAGGTTCTACTAAGCTATCTCAGCTAAGTCTTCACTATGGGGTCTCAGTTCAGCCTTCTGTAGCTTCTGCAGCAGTCTGCAATGCGACAGCACCCGTGAATGGCTTCTCCAAGCAACACCCTGGAGACCTCTCTGACATTTAGTGAACTACATCGTGTCAACAAAGTTCAGATCTCAGGATATGGAGGCAGGATTTCCCTTGGGCTCTCTTCTCAGCCTTGAGGGGTGTGGATGCACGTAAAATATACTATTGTTACATTCTTTGGAGTTCTCTTTACTTCTAAGTGACCGATTCCTTGTTGCTCTGACCCCTTGCTAGAGTTAGTGATTATGCTTTTCTGTTGAGATGACTCTGTGTGTTCTTTCCATTGGTTGGATCTGACTGTATACACCACACACCCTCACCCTTCCTTGTTCCTCCTTATACTGAGATACTCTCACAATGGCTCAGATTAAGCAAATCTTACAGTTCTTTTGGTGGGGGGTGGGGGTTAAAGGGTGAGTTCTTTAAGCCCCCATCCCCTACTGCTCACCAAAACCTTCCCAAGCTTCAGCCAATCATACCTTCTCCCTGCCTTGAAGTCCCTGTCCAGTCCCTTTTCCATACAATGGGCCCCACTGTGCTCTCTCTCTGTCCTGAGCCTTGGGACGCTGACAGTCAATTTCAATGTATCTGTTATATTGTGGTTGTGGAATGGTCCCCTACAGCCTCATGTATTTAGGAAGGACTGGTGGTGAAGAGTTTAATTGGAACAGTAGATAATTTCCTGTGCTGTTGGGAGGTGGGGCCTGGCTGGAGGGTGGGTCACTGGCAGCCTCGGAGGGCATGTTCTGGCCCCCAGCTCCATCTTTCTTGTTCCCTGCTTCCTTTCTGCCATTTTAGGAGTTGCTTTCCTCCACACAGGGCCCTTCTGCCATTGCTGGCTAACCATGCACGGAATGAGATCTTCTGAAACTGTGAGCTAAAATAAGCCTCTTCCTTTAAGTTATGGACATTAGGTATTGTGACCCAGCTACACGAAGGAGGCTAAGTCAGTTTCTCTAATCACATGGCATTATGGGCCAATGGTTTAAAAGTGTGTGTTTTATGTCCTTAATGGCCTAAAACTGAGGTTCTCACCTTGGCTGTACAATTTAATCATCTGGCGGTCTTTAAAAAAAAAATAAGCTGAGATCTGGTGCTTAGTCTCACCTCTAGAGCTTCTGACTTAATTGGTGTGAGGAGTTTTACAGCTTCTCAGGTAGATCAATGTGAAGCCAAGGTCCAGAGCCACTGAGCTCTGAGCTGCTCCAGGCTGCGCCTTTTGCGTACTCTATGTGGTGTCTCTCCTTGATGCCACTTGCAAGCTCTCCCTTTGCGGGCTGCTCTAATTTATTAGTTTAAGTTTCTCTCTCCTGGATAGAAAGGATCACTCATGCATTATTCATTTTAATGAAGATAATACTGAGCCTGAGCAAGTATTAGGGACTGAGGGCTGCACCAGCACTTTGCATACATTGGCTTACTTATTTTTCCCAACAACACTTGGCCTCTTGTGTCCTCCTGGCATCCTGTACTCTTCCTGGCACATGACAGAAATTGTAAACTTGCTTGCTGATTCAGAGGAGATGGTGAGCTGAATACCAGCAGAAGGGCGGCCTTGTGGTCCTCTCATCAACATCAGCCTCCTTCTTTTGCTCTTACTAGCTGCAAAGTCTAATAGGGGTGTGGAAACCTTTTTTTCTGCGGAGGGCTATGTAGGTATGTCTGAGTTCACTCATGGGACTTAAAAAAAACTATCACTTTAAAAACTAGCCATTATATTTGGGGAGATTTAATTAACCCACCCCCTCCTGTGATAGCTGCCTTGGCTGGGCCAGACCAGATGGCCCATAGCATTAGATGTTTTCCATCCCTAGTTAGATCTTTGGGGATGGGTTCTATTCGATTTAAGCTAATTAGGACATACCATCTCTCTTGCCCGGTGATTGACGGAGGGTGGACCTGACCCAGTACCAAGATAAAGCCAATGAGTACCCAGCCTTCCATATTCCATAGGGATTGGTCGAGAAATACTCATGGGACCAATTACAGGCCAGTATTATGAGAGATATTGCTGGATGACTTATGCAAACACAACAACAACAAACTTCCATTTTTTTTTCTCCAGAAAATTTCAACTAACTTTTGCTATCTTTCCCTGGTGGCAAGGGCCACTATAGACATCTTGCCATTAGGCTTGGGAGAGCAAGGCAGTTCAGGGAGGAAGGCAGAGCCTTAAGAGTTGTGACAAGTCTGAGAAGAACCCAGCGGGCACCCTTATTGCTATGCATTGGGACATTGCAGTGGTGGGAGCCACTCATCTATCTTCGAGGGTTAAGCCATTTTGAGTCACAGTGCTGTTCCTTGACATTCAAGGATTCTTTACTTTAGAAAGCAAATAAGTGTCTTTTGAAGTGCTCAGTTTACTGGGGATTTTAAATAGATTTGACTTTGAAGAAAGACCTGAGGTGGTTCATGGCAATAGGGAAGCCAATTTAAGGTCTTCTGATCTAGTCTCTCAAAGTCTCTGTAGATAAGTTTTCCTCCAAGTTATTAGCATGCTTCAGTCCTAGCAAACATATATATTTGTTGGCCTGAAGGATCCTACTGCAAATCCAACAACTATTATTTACTGGGCGTGAAATATGTACACGACACCAGGTGAAAGCCTTGATATATATTATTTTGTGGAATCTTCATAAAGCTCTTGGGAGGTAGGTATTCATTTTATATATAAAGATTACCAAATTTAGGCTTAGAAGAGGAAGAAAGTAGCCTAAGGCTAAATTGCAGGAAGTTGTTAAGTGTGTGTCCCTACAATGTAAGTATATCCATCCATAGATGGCATGAAACAGGTGTCCTGGGATGCCGGCCAGCCCATTCCAGCGGAGGATGAGGAAAACACATCCTGCATTCAGTCTTTCACTCAGCATCTCTTCTGCAGAGGTGAAACATGTGAGTCTCTTGAATGTGGTGACATTTACATATAAGCTGTTTTTTCATAGCAAAATACATTCATATTTTACATTTTTTAACTCAAGAATCCCAGATCTATGATGTCCTCTATGAGTGACAAAACTTCAGGACATTGATTCAATTAGAATTTTGCAACGGGAGGCCAGAAAACAATAAAAACACATGTGCACCCAGTGGGTAGTTGTGGCGCAGAATTTTAAAAGTAATATTAATAGATACATCGAAAAAAATCTCTCTCTGCTCTATATCTAGGATGTCTGCATAAAGCACAGGGTTCTTCTGTTAACAGTTCAAATGAACATGGTCATGAATCATTTCAAGAAAACAAAGAAACAAAAAGCCCCGATTCTTCTACAAAGTACCTTCTTAAGTGTTCGCACAGAAGATTTTGGATTCCCGAGGCAAGGCTGGTACCCAGTTTTACGCATTTTCCATATGCCTCTTGTTTTATTAGATTTAGTTCATTATAAAATATGGACATGTGCTTCAACAGCATATATTTAGTTGAGAGAATAAAATATAGACTCTGGAAGTGAAATAAGAATATAAGAATAAATTTCAGGTATAACTATTCGATGGCAGTGCATGATTAATTTCCAGTAAAGTATAGAGATACTGTGCCTTTTGTACTGGGTCGGAAGGGAAAGACAGCCACCATATTTTTAGGTCCCAGACATGTGGAAGGTTCTCTCATATACTCCTTTATGTTTCTGCCTGTGGTTGAGTAGTAATTTGGAGGTCTTTGCTGTACTTCATAACTTTTTCTGTACTTCTTCCATCTCATTCCATTTAAACATACTTCTGGTCTAGCTATGGGAGGGCCATAGAAAAGGCTGAAGTTACGTCTTCTTCAGGGTGGCTTTTATAACCTAAACTCTAAGAAGGGCAGGGAGGACTGGGAATAGACCCACATTTGGAGAAAAATAGAAGAGAATCTGGCTTCCTCCTAGATGAGGTGGTAGAAAGGAGGTAGAGGAAAGAAGACCTCAGAGGTTCACAGCAGAGGCAGCTCCAGGTGCCTCCTGGGCAGGAATATGTGCTCCTGAAGACACATGCTGGCCCGGCACAGCTGGGCAGATAGACCATGGATGCACCTACAGGAGTAACACGAGACACCGCCGGCAGGAATACTGGTGCGCCTCAAGCAAGACAAGGAAATACCAAGACAGCTACAGTCTTAAAGGACCATTAGTGACTAAGGACCAAAACTGGTGAGTACCATTTCAATTTCAGTGGATACCTGTGCTACACAAAGTTCTCTGCAGTCACCTGGTACCTCAAGGAAATTAGAAAGTTCCAAATCTGTGGAGGTTAAATCTCCCCCACTCAGATGGTATGAAGAACTGAAACAAAAAAGGTGGGTATAGAAAAAGTCCTTTTCTCTTTGTGACTAGAGGGTCTCAACAGCTACACTGAGGACCCCTTTTATAAAAATTTGACAACATGCCTAAGGCCACACAGAACTAATGCATGAGCCATGGTTCAAAGTTGGATCTTGCCTGCTTCTGAGCCTTTTCTCAACACACCATGTATGTCTAGGAAAGTTCAAGGAGGCCTTGCTGAAGGGAGAGATTTCTTGGAGGAGTGACACAATGCTGAGGGAGAATGTCTAATTGTGCTGGGTGCTACGAACTCCAAATGGCCTCGGCTGTGACTCTCAGCAACTCACGTAAGTTTGCTGGGAAACACAGTCAATGAAAAACACCTGTATATTTGATTTTCTGTATCCACAGGTTCCACACCCACAGATTCAAACAAAAGCAGATTGAAAATGTTTTGAAATGTGTCTGTACTGTACATGTATGGACTTTTTGTTGTCATCATTTCCTAAGTAATACAATGTAAAAATTACTACATGTACTTTGTGTTATCTTAGGTACCATAAATAATCTAGAAATAACTTGAAGTACACAGAAGGATGTATGTACCTTTAATGCTAACACTGTACCATTTTGTACAAAGGACTTGAGCATCTCTGAATTTGGAATCTGAAGAGGCTGAGGGGCAACTGTATTTGGCAAATATGACTTAATGCAGCCTGTCTTAGTCTAAGCCAGAGCTTCATCAGGGACAGAGGGCTACGTATTCATCTTCCACTGCCTTAGCTTTCTATCACTGGAGAGGTACAGCCTACTCAATGTAAGTAAGCTTTTAAATCAATAATGTTCATTTTCTTCTAAGCATAAATTAAGGTAAACAATCTATGGAATATGAGTGTCTGAGATCTCTTCCCTGCACAAGGTGCACTCAGGAAGCTGGTAGTGAGTTTTTCCTGAGTCATTCCCACAGCTAGTTAGTTTAAGGAACCGTGCTCCCCATTGCTTGGGTTGGAGATGGCTCTGTGCAAAGCAGCTGAGTGGGGGTGCCTCTCAGTGAACACAATTTCATGGATGGCTCGGCATCAATTTTGAGCAATGCAAATGGCAAGAGTGTCTGAGTCTCACTTTCTCTTATGTCAGTATTTCATTGATGAAGACACCATGGAACACAAAGATTAAGTGGAGTGTGTAATAGACCCCTCCCCCCCAAGCTATAGCTTTAAAACTGTCCACACAGCCCTAGGGGATGCTCCTGTAGCTGTGGATTGCAGGTGACTTGCAGAGAAAAATGACCTGCCATCATGGCTGGTCATGACACATTCACAGAAGGCTTTCTCAGCCCTTTCACTATATGCACCATGTCTCCTGCCTTCCCAGAAAACATTATTATAGAAAGCAAGCATGTGGGTTAGGAATGATTCCAAAAATCAGCTCCCTGCAGTCGAAGACCTAAATTCATGAAGTTGCAAGGTCCCTCACGTATCATCCAGAATATTGTCTATGTTCTCTAGATGGAGAAAGTGGAGGTCTGAGAGTGGCAGGGCTCTTTCAAGACCCAGAGCAGGTGTGCAATGGCGACGGGGGTTGGGATGTCCCTCTGCTGGCTCCAAGCAGAGGCCTGCCCAGGTGCGAGCACAGGTAGTACTTTCGATGTTCAATTTACTACAGTTCAATCCTGTGGATGATAATATGCCCTGGAATTGGTTCAGGTGTTTGTAAAGGGAATGGACAGTTGACCTAGCACAGCAAGTTCTTTTGTGAAGTCGGTGGACTTGCATATTTTTCCCCATTGTCTCTCATGATCCTACAGTGTTTTAAAAACAGGCTGTTGATGCCAGTGTGCTGATAGCCAGGTAAGTGAAAAAATGGTCGTATCTCATTACACCAGGGTGCCTGTGTTCCTACAGCTGTCTCTAACCTTCAGCTTGACTTTGTCCAATCTGTAGGGGAACATGCCAGAGAAGTTTGGGCAAATGACTAGAGCTTGCATTCCACAATCTTGTGGTCTCCTTGCTTGGGCTATTAGGGTACTTAGTGGCATGAATCCTGGTGGAACGGTGGAACAGCTATGTGCTTAAACCTGGGCTCTAAGTGATCCTTGGTAAAGCACTTATCTTCTCTAAGTCTCAGTTTCCCCACATGCAAAGTGAGGTCCTAATTATGCCCACAGAATAGGGTTGTTGTGAAGTCTGAAGGATAATTCATGTAAAGCACTCAGCACAGTGCCTCGTGTAGTCAATGACTCACATGGCAGTGAGATGCAGTAGTAGCAAGGGGCCTAGGAATTCCAACATGGGCGAAGTCATGTGAGTTTTCTGTTTTTCTTTTCAGTGGTCTCTACCTTCTTCTTGCCATTTCTCTCTCAGAGTTAGTAGAAAGATATTTTTTGCTTCAAGATTGTCCTTAAACTTTCCAATTCATACACCCTGCTGGCCATCTGGTTGTGTCAGTCTGAGCCACACAGCTTCATTAAGACAGTCTTAACAGTGGATTGTAATTCAATAAATGTCAATTACCTGCTTTTGCTAGATCCTGAAATCTGGGAATAGGGAAGAGCTGAGGATTTCTGAAAGGCTTATCCTCTGCAAACTCTCAGTTGAGTAAAGGGATAAAGACCAGTGTTAACTCCAAAGGATGTTTCCCAAAGGGTGCCCTGAGAACACTATTTTACCGAGTGAGTTCCACGGTGAAATAACATTGCGAAACATGGGCTAAGTAGTGTCAACAGATCAATTTACTGACGTGATTGTGGGAGGCTTTTATTAAGCTGAGGTGCATCCTGATCCTCCAATGTGGTTTGAGGATGATTTATGCTATTTCCCAAAGTTGACCTTGACCTGCTTACAGAAGGAACATCTTGGAATCCTGGAGGTTTCTGAATCCCTCCTCAGGAGATGCTGTCTGAATGTAAGACAGACTATGCTACTATGTGTCTCTTTTTTTTTTCCCCAGTAGCAGAGACCCTAGGGATATAGGATAATTTCAACACAGACTTTATTAAGAGAAATTTTAACTAAATTAGACCAAGCTCATTAAGCAAAAGCATGCATTCCAAGTGTCTATACTAATGCTGCTGTCTGGCAGAAAAATGACCTAAAAATGTGCAATGAGCTTATGGCCACATGTGGCTCCAATTCCCCTGCATCCGAGGATTATATGCTACTGATTATTATAGCTCTCAGGAGTTATCTCCGATTTTTTGGACCATTTCTGTTCTTTTCCCTTGACTCCTTTCAAAAGATGCAGTAAATGCTCCTTATCTGTTCCTTACCAGCCTCTAGTTTTCAGAAGTGTGATCTCTTAATACTCTATTGCTTTATTAAATGCGGGGAAGAACTCTGCAAGAACAGAACCCAAGGTAGAAGCTTTCTTCATTCAAGAACAGTGGCTATTACTACCAAGGGTACAAACCTGGGTATTCTAGGAAGGTTCAGATCCCGAACACTGGAGGAGAGTCACCAGGTTGGCACAGGAGCGAGACCTTTAAGAACCAACCCACCAAGAATAAATGAGGATCAGGCATAAAGCAGAATGGTGTCTTCCAGAGCATGTACCTTGGGACAGATCTTTCTCAAACATGTTTTGGCCTTTTCAGCAAAAGGATCCCCTTACATACATCTCATACAAACCAGGCAAAACAGAGTTGCTCTTGTTGTAGTGTCAGTTAGGGTTCCCTCCACTCCCACATGCTGTGGAACATCCCAGAAAGTCTGGGGCTCCCGGAGTTACTGGCCTAGCCTGGCAGCAGCCTTCCTGACTCACTTCCTTGTACAGCTCGGTTACAGCACTTGGGTAGTAATGCCCAGTGTAGAGGTATAGAGACCAAGCAGATGGGACTACATTTTTATGGTTTATGGATATAATTCAAATTTTTGTTAGAAATGGGATGCCTAAGAAATCTAAGGAAAATGATGTTAGTTTTTTAGTAATATTATCTCTTGTTGTGACCTGTGATGGTTTGAGTTTCTCTGTACAGGTTCCTGGTTGAAAGAGTGATTTCCAGAGTGGAAATGTTGAAAAGTGGTAAGATCTTTAAGAGGGGGCATATAGAAGGTTGTGGCGGGACTGGCCCTTGCTTGTTCCCTGTGCTCTGGTTTGCCATGTGATCTCTGTCACTTGCACTTGCTCCACCATTGTGATGATGTTCAACATGAGGTGATGCACCCAGGGGAGGGGCATTGGAGTCCTCATAATGCTCTTTGGACTTTCAGCCTCCCCAACTGCCAGCTAAGTCAACCTTTCTTTATAAAACACCTAGCCTCAAGTATTTTATTATAGTGACAAAAAATGTACAAATACATGGCCCACAGAGAAGTAAGACACCTGGTATTTGCATAGAAGCAATGGTGTTTGAGTCAACACATAGTGAGCTTGGCCATGAGAGAGTGTATGTTTCCTGTTTCTGTCCTGAGAGTACTAAGCTAACCTAAACATAGAAATGAGGGTAAGGTAGGTGCTATGCAACAGCCTCACGGAGGAAGACTCTTTTGTGATGCAAGTCTTATTCTGACTGTAAAAGTCTTTCCCTACAATTATGAGATGCTACATCCTCTAGGCCTCTTTGGCAACTTTTCTTAAGTGTAAATGAAACCTCTTTCTCTTTTTAATTACTGGAAAAATACCATTGAAAATGAAGTCTCGCTGATTACACTGGTTTTCAAATTCATTAACAGGATATAGGAGGCTAATTGGGGCTGGAGAACAGTGCCCAGAAACAGCTCTGGAGCCAGCTCTCAGGAGAGCCCTGTGAGCAGCTGCTCTGCATCTTGCTCCATTCCCATGGTTATCCCAGGAAGGAAGCTTCACAAATGAGAACTAGTTGCCAGCCTCACAAGCACCTGAGAAGCTCCCCACGATTGCAGGCCTGGAGGAAACAGAAGCTCACATGGAAGGCGTGTCCCATATCTGTAAGTAGGCAGCAGAAGGTTTACTAATATGTGGAGATGAGGCTGCATCATGGCCTATTAATTTCCCAGCAACATATCCTATTGAAAGATCCTTTGGTGTGTCCATTCCAGATGGAAATGTGGTTCTAAGGTTGTAAGATACTCGTGAAAATCCAAGCTCCTTACACAGGCAGTATGGCAGCCCAGGGCTTAGTCTTCGCTCCCTGTCCCCGCCTGTTCTCCATGGCTCTGGCCCGTGAACATCCCAGCAGTGCTGGCATAGCCACGCTCAGGACTCCCCTCTTTCCTTTACCGCCCCTTATGACCTCTTCTCATTCTGCAATGACCATTTTTTACAGATTTTTAAGGATGTCTTTCCGTCTGCTGAACGTGTGCTGTCATTCTTCCCAGGGAAAAATACCCACGTCTTCATGACTGTAAAGATTACACAGTCAGGTCCTTGCCCTCAAGCCCCATCTTTCAAAATGTGTCTTCTGACTGATTGACCTCCTGCTTCACTGACTCACGGGCGGTGGGGGGACCCGTGAGAACACGGTCCTTGTGTGAGTCTCAGTACCAGGAACAGGGGGATTAGGACCCGTACGGTGATAGGAAAGCTGGGACCATGGAAACTTGAGCACGCTGAAGCCTGGTAAACTGTCTGGAGTTTGAGTTAGGATGAAAGGAACATAGAAGGGGGCATACAGCCGACAACTGGAATCTACACATTCATTCAAATGAACCGGGCCAAGGACACAGGGCGTGTCCCGGGATCTAATCCACATAATATCATGTCCAGTGGGGTTTATACCTATTTT
Source organism: Ctenodactylus gundi (assembly GCA_004027205.1). Taxonomy (NCBI): domain Eukaryota; kingdom Metazoa; phylum Chordata; class Mammalia; order Rodentia; family Ctenodactylidae; genus Ctenodactylus; species Ctenodactylus gundi. The sequence goes on along the minus strand of PVKB01007367.1, from coordinate 14,396 downwards.
GTAGCTTAGAAAACTGAAGCTCAAATGGGTTCATTATCCTGTATGGCCCATGTAACTAATACATGGCACAGCTGGAATTGACTCAAACTCACTTTTTTTTTTCCTGACTCCAAAGCCTTAACTCTTTTTCACTCTTCCTTAGAGGGTTATTAAGGGCACAGATAGCGAGAAGAAGAAGCCGTCCTGTGTTTCTTTGGTTACCAGGCTGCAGAGTCGCAGAAGGTGAAAGGTTTGTGGCATTTGTGCCAGTGCTCATCATCTCTCATCTTTTCCCAAACACACAATTACTCAGCAAGTAATGAAATCATAACAGGGAGCAGTGAACCACAATGCAGAAAGCACAGATAGGAGAAGTGTGGGGTTGGGAATTCTGTGACTTTGGACAAGTTCTTCTACCTCTCAGAGCCTTATTTACAAATTGGAACTAAACATACTTTTTAAATACCCCTTTTGTGAAAGGGTCTCTTTGCAACACTGGTCTTCAAAATTTCCTATTCCTTCTTGGTGTCCACACCAGAACCCACCCTGGCCACCCTGATCTATCAATTTCAATTAGAGCATGCATTTTGTATAATTTTATATAAAAACACCCTATAAGGTTTTTTTGTGGGTGTCTTCTGCATTCCTCCCGTGTTTGAGATTCATCTCCATAATCGCATGTATCAGTACTTCGCTTTTTCACTTCCATCTGGTATTTTATAGAATGATTATATCATAGTTTGTTTACATATTCTTCTTTTCATTCACTCAAATTATTTAAAGTTTGGGGTTCTATTATGAATAAAGCTGCCATAAGTATTTGACACAAAAATAAATAAAATTTCCAGGAAATGACAGGAGGCACTTCCACTCATATTTAAGTGGCCAAAGTAAGAGACATGGCCACACCTAAGCCACAGGAAGAGCAGCCCTGTACTTGATGAAGCCCAGTGCTCATTCTTTCTACCACATTCTTTTAAAAATAAAAAATACTTGGGTTTCATGTTCAAAATGCTTTTGTTGTGAAATGGTTTTTTAAAAAATAAATTGTAGTTGTAGCTTATATTAGGGCTGCTATTTATGGAGTGACAATGGCCTTTTCAGATGTGGCCTGTGAGGATTCTGGATAAAGAAACATCTCTCAGTGAATGGAGCCAAGGGCCGCAAAGCCTATTTCCCACTGTCACGAAATCTGCCTAAATAAACTTCGGAACTGCTCTGGATCAAGACTGTTGCACTTCTCTAATTCTTTCCCTTAGTGGAAGTGCTTTCTTATTATTCTATCTCATTCACTTTTTTGTAGAGGAGAGAGAAAAAGAGAGCGAGAGTATCTGTGTGCCGGAGGGAGAGAGTATGGTGGTTGTGTTGTTGTGGTGACAAGTAATTTGTCCCATTAGTGTACAAGGAGAAGATCACTATGAATCACTCAGAGCACCGGCACTGAGGCCAGCAGCAGGAGAGACCTTTGGGTTTGTTCATTCACGAAAGAGTCACTGTTTGGGAAAGACAGTCAAACAAATATCTGATCAGGTAGACAAGCTGATGCTTAAAACTATTATTTGCTCATAAGATATTTTCAGTGTTTTCTCCAAGGTATCATTGCAGGCATCCCCTCTCGGCAACGCTGAGGTTCGCTGTGGCCATATGACTTGCCTTGGCCAATGAAGTGTGAACAAAAATGATTAGCACCACCGGGACGTAAAAGTTTTAGAAGCTTGTGCGCAATTTTCTATGCCTTCTTTTTCTCTTTCTAGGCTCCCAGTAATGGGGCTGCCCTGTCTGCTTGGGTCGTACACCGAGGATAAAGCAGAGGAGAGCAAAGCCCGTATTGACTTGACTCGAAATGAAGCAAGCATTAATTGAATCAACTGATAATTGGAGCTTGCTTGTTTCTGCAGCACAACATAACCTGTTATAACTGATTTAGGGATTATCTTTGTCTTATAGAATTGCTTTCTGTTTGGTGGGACTGTTTCTCCGCCCTGGGTGGTAGATATATGACCTCCCAGAGGTGGAAGAAGAAGGTTTCTGTTGAAGGCTTGGGTGACACAATCCAGATGCAGTTTCTGTGGTCCTCCAGGGAAGAATCACAGTAGGATTCATGGGTAACATGACTAGGGCCTCTTTCCTTCTGGAAATTCTCCAGGTTATGATTAAGACAGTAGTAGCAGGCTGGTGCAGTGAGCCACACCCAGGGCTATCACTCTAGCGTGGCTGTGTGTAGTGGCTAATAAGTCCTGTGCAACCTCTAACGCAAAGCCTTGCCTTACCAATTAACTTCATGATTCCTGCCCAGTGACACAATCTCCTTTCCCAGAAGTCCTGGGGAAGCCTGCAATACTGAAGAAACTTTTATCACAGTTTTATTAAAGTGCTTAATGAATTTGTCACTCTCCTATGAGACATGTCAGGCATACATGTTGGCATCAGCTCAAAGCTATCTGTTCCTCCTCATTCTTCTCTACCTACTTCCTGGGTTTTTCATCCCAGGTACTTCCAGGCTGCACTGTGTGAGAAGTGCTTGAAATACACAGCACATGCTTAATTAAAAATTTTATTATAGCAAAAGATGCACTTCCATTAATGCCCCTCCAAATACACTGTTCCGGTTTGGGCCTGGAATGTCTCTCAAAAGCCTCATGTACTTGGAGGTTGTGGAACATCCACGGATTTCATATATTAAGAGGTGGGGCCTGGCAGGAAGGGGCAGATGCTTGAGGACTGACCTGGAAGTGGTAAATCCCTGGGGCTTGTCCTGGAAGCTACTAGCTCTGCCCTTCCTCACTTATTGGGCTTCCTGGATGCCATGCTTTGAGCAGCTTTCTTCTGGCTAGGCCTCTACCTTTGCTGGCTACCCATGAATGGAGAGAGACCTTTGGAAACTGTGAGGTGAAATAAATTTTTCCTCCCTTAAGTTATGAATGGTAGGTATTTTTGTCTTAGCAATGAAAAATATAACTAACACATACGTCTCCTGCTTCACTTTGAACACACTTCCCCACATTCTTGCCATTTTATGAATCAGCTCAGAGGTTTTCTCAAGCGTCTTTAGAAGGCGTGATCAAGAATATGGTGAATACTGCTGCTGAGTGCCACCCAATGGAAAGGCAGGCTTTTGAGAATAGTAGTACAGACTTATTCACCTTATTCACTGAATCTGTCTGGCACTATATGACTTCTGGCTCTTCCTCAAAGTAAAAATGACCATTCAAAAATTTGAATCAATGTAAGGCATCACGACAGCCATGGCAGCTCAACTACAGACACTCGTGAAAGAGGACTTCCAGAACTGCTTCAGAAAGTGGCAAGAATGATAAGTCAACTCAAAATGAGGAGGGCTGTTTGGGGGAGATTGTCTTTTCCACAATAATGTAAAAAACTTTTTAAAAAGACAATTTTCTGTACTTTTCAACCTCATTGTGTATTCCCTTCTATCTGTGCTCTTTCTCATACCTAGGAATCTTTCTTCATACAACTCAGAGAGAGCTATACTTCCTCTAGGTCACTCTTGGATTAGCTAGTCCTCAGAAGGCAGTTTTCCACAGGTAATCCTCCATTTCACAGTGTAATCATTATGCATGATTGTATCAATCTGATTGAGGGGCTGATGGAGCATAATTCTGGAGTTTCTGGGAGGTCATAGATGTGTGATGTGGCTACTAGATCTGGGTCCTTGCTCCCTCTTCTGGTGCTGCTTTTGTACTTCGCTTCCTGACTGTCAAGGGCAAGTAGCTTTTCTTTACCATGCCATCCTGTTATGCTGTTTCTACCTATACCAACCAGTCATGGTCTGAATTCTTTGGAAAAATTAGCCAAATAAACCTTTCCTCCTTTAAGTTGTGTATATTGTGTATTGTGGCTGATCAACATGATCAATATACACAGGTTTTGTGGATGGATCAAAAATGTTTGAAACATGCACAGATGGGATTTTTTTGTGTCATTATCTAAAAAATATAGTGTAATAGGTATCTGCATAGTGTTTGTACTGCATTTAGCTGTTATGTGTAATCTAAGGATGATTTAAAATAACTGAAAGAATATGCATGGAGTCTATGCAAGAATTGTATTATTTTAAATGAATTTAAGCATCTGTAGACTTTGATATCTGCCTGAGGTACTAGAACCAGCTCCTGGGGTGGGCACTGAAGGACAATACCATGTCTACTTCTCTAGTCAGCCCGCAATGTGAGTATCTAAAGTCACAAATCTTGGAAGTTTTTACAGAGCCCCTCAACCCAAGGCTGTGTCAGAGTTCAAATTACTAATTGCTTATTTGGGAGCATTTTCCCTCTCCTCTGCTCTCTGATTATGCTTCAAAGAACCTCTAATTCCTACAGGGAACAAAATGCAGATTCCAGAAAATCTGTGTGAGAGACAGCAGTGACACACGTGCAGAGAGAGATGGTTTTCCTTCTTCCAAGGAGGAGATGGGCCTGCTTGTGAGGAATAGAGGAAAAGCACAGCTGGAAATGAGAAGGGAGCAGAGATGTCACAGGGGATGGGAGCTACTGACTCTCTCCCGAGAGAGCAAAGATAGTCCTTGGGCTGAGATGACCTTGAAAGTAACTTCCTGTGACTCCATGGCCTGTGGAAAACGTGCTTCCTATAACCATGGGCGTTCACTAGTCACATGATCACAACCTGGACAGCTTGTGTGGGGATAAAGGGAGATCTTCGGTTTCGAACCAACCTAGCAGTCACCAGACCCTACTGGCAATTCAGTCAGCCTTTTTATTTTTCTATAGCTCCCTTTTTATGCAGATAATAAATGGCCTTAGCAACTCAGAAACAACTATCACATATTCCTGTTGATCAAAATCAAAATCTAGCCTCAAGTCAACTCCTTCATTATCACACAGGTCTAGTGCCTGGACTCATAAAAGTCCTGTTTCATAGTCAGGGCTGGCAACTGTTTTTAGGCTGGCTTTCCTACCACGTCATTCCCATTTTCTCTGTCATTATTTTGTACAGATACAGACTACACAGAGGGAGAGGAGACGGCTTCCCGAGGGTTACCTTGCCAACACGCGCCGACTGTGAGCTGCATGGCTATGTGAGACGGATGAATGGGCCAATCGTTGGTCACCAGGTATGGCTCATATGTTGCTCCATCCATATAAAGGGTAACCACAGGAAATTCCACATTGATGACATAGTAATGCCACTCTTTGTCACAAATCTAATGAAAAGAAAGAGAAGCCACACTTAAAATCAAGTATGCAATGCAACATCAAAGACTTTCTAATTATAAAAGTGGAAGAAGACAGTTTTAGGTCAACACCTGTTACTGCAGAAAATGCAAGAAACATAATAATTGACATGCACTGAGGTTATAGGAGCTCATCGTCAAACATGATGAGACCCTCCTATGGGGTTCCTGGGGATCCAGTTTCTGAGAACACTTAAGTATTCACTTGGTGTTGTACCCAGGACTCCTTGCGAATACTAAAATCTACAGATTCTCAATTTTCTTGTGTAAAATGGTGTAGTGATTCCATGTAATGTATGCACACTCTCCCATATACTTTACTAGATTATTTAGAATACCTAATAGTATGCAAATTCTATGCAAATGATTGTTATACTGAAAAGTCTGTCAACACAGACTTTCAAGACAACCATGGTGTTTTCGATTTTTTTTGTTTGTTTTGCTCTATAAAGTTTTGTTTTTATTTTGACTCCTTATTTGTCCTGGATATTGAACCCAGAGGATTCTCAAAGACCTGAACACTCAGACTTCTTATTTTTAAATTTGAGATAGGATCTCACTAAATCTCTAGGTTGGTTGACTACAAGGGTGTGGAAACTGTGGCTACAGAGAGCTGACTTATTTGACTATAGATAGATTATCTTGAGCATATAATTTCCAGCTATCTAGCCTGGCCAGTTTTTGGTAAGCAGTTAAGCACTCCAGCTTAAAATGCCTAGTCTGAATAAAATTTCTCCTAGTTCTTTAGTAGAGAAAAAATCATATAGAATCATTTTTTTAAAGTATGAGGATAGGTATGAATATGAAAAGAAAGGCAGTAGGTTGAAAGCAGAAATGAAGATGAAGATGAGGGGAGGAGGCAGGAAGAAAGAAAAAGAGAAAGAAAAAACAGGAGGAAAGAATTAGGAACCAGAAAAGAATATTAGAGAAGGGGTATTAGAGAATATTGGAGAGGGAATATTAACGAAAGAAGAAAGAAGCTGGAGATATTAAGGAATTGGACCCCCTGAATCTTTAGTCTCTATTTTAAGGCTTAAATGAGGGGCTGGCATAATCCCTGGGCCCTTGTTGTGGTTAGGATCTGCAGTGTCCCCCAAAAGTCTCATGTATTTTGATGTTATGGATTGTCTATGGAACCATGTGATGTTGGTCGATTGGGGTCTAGTCTGGAGGGGTGGATTACAGTTGAGACTAAAGGCGTGCGAGTTAGGATTAACAGTGTGTAGTGGCCACACCTGGATGCAGGAGGGGCTGGTTACTGGGCAGAGACCTGAAAGGATACATAAGCTGCACCTGCCTTCCTGGAGGACTGGGACTAGTCTCAACTGGCCTCAGCTTGCCTTCCTGTTTGTGATGTCCTGAGAAGCTGCCTCCACCTCTGCCTCTGTCCTGTACTCTGTTTGCTGCTGGCCGCCCCTTAATGGATTGTGACCATATGAAACTGTGAGCTAAAATAAACCTTTCCTAAATTTGTGGGTGTCGGGTATTGAGTCATAGCAACGAAAAAGTAACTAAGACGGCTCTTTCAACTCAAGCAAGATCAGTTCCAAGGGAGACACCTCAGCACTGCTCAATTTCTCCCGGTGCTTATGCATCCAGGAAGAAAGGGAGATTTCATGTGGATTCTCCCAGCTTGGTTGCAGAGGGCACTTTCCTATACATGTCCTGTCACAGACTCCTGTGCCCAGAACTCTTGCTCTCAGGACTTGGAGCCAGTTTTGATGAATTGGTAGAGATTTGTATTTTAGGGGAGGGGAGAGTGGAGTCATAATCCCTGAAATCCAGGGTACAGCTTATAAAGCATGACCCAAATAGATGCCAATGCTGGCATGTTGTATGAAGGGAACCAAGAAACATAAGGAATAACAAGGCTGGGGATGCTGTCACCTTCCCTCTCCTTAAGTGAGTTTTTGTGGAGTCACCCTGGACTCTCTCCTTCAGACGCCCCTGGACTCCCTCTGAACCCTGTGGAGTCCTCCTCTGAAATGTGTCCCATCTGCGTTGCCTGGTCTCCATCGCCTCCGCCATCTGTGGCAGAGGAGACAGATGAGTTCTGTGTGAAGGTGACCCCAAGGTGAAGGCATCAAAGCCCTGCGTACAACCCATTCTGGATTAAATGTGCTGTTTCTCATGAATAGATAACACCAACAGGGATGCTAAATGATCTTTTTCTTTTCATTTTGAAATAAGAATTTTTTCCTTAATGTTCTTTTTATATTGTCCTGTCTCATGTCTCAGAAAATTACTCCTTTTGAAGCCCGTTAGCCTGATAAAGCCTGATGAATATTTTAGAGGACTGTGGAAGGTAAGCTGGAGGGGTCCAAGTACACTACTCTAAAGTCTTATACTCAGTGAAAGGCCCTGACTCAGTTTACTTTTGCTCCTGCTTGATGTCCTGGACCAGAAATCCTGGCTGTGCGCAGGCTTCTGTAACTGGGAAGGGATGATCCAGTCTGTAGGAATGACACACAAGAAGACTTGAAGACGTGGTCTAGTTTTCAGGGACGAGTGGGCAACTAAGGAAACTACTTAACGATGCTCCCAATCCAAGGAGGGTCGATGTACCCTGACTTGGGGTTTGCAATTATGATAGGTAGGCAACAGAGGATGCCTAGGAAATGATTCATTACATCCTGGGATGTTCCTATGGGTCTCTGGGAGCCTGTGCCCAGAACCAGGTGATTCTACTAGACCCCACGTCCTGTAGAATGTAAGCGGAGCACAAAAAGCCAGTCAGGAATCCCTTGAAGACTGCTCTATCCTGACTCATCGCCACCCTTCGGGTGGGGTCCACTGTCTCCATGGGACTGGCAGGGTGGCTCTGTGTGCTTCAGCTCACTCTGTACTGCTACATGCCTGCCAAAATTGGGTGGAAAATGCTCTTCTGATTTTCTTTATTTCACCCTCCTTAGTGTTTTTGAAATACAGTACAAAATATTCCCAGGGAAGAAGTAAAATAAGTTAACAAAAGAGGGGCTGTAGGCATAGCTCAGTGGTAAGAGTGCTTGCCTGGCAAGCCAAGGCCCTGCGTTGAGTTCCCCAGCACCACATGAGCTGGGTGTGGTGGTGCACACCTGGAATCCCAGCACTAAGGCAGCTGAGGTGGTAGTATTGTCTTGAGGCCAGCCTGGACTACATCGTGAGTTCAAGGATAGCCTGGACCATAGAGAAACACTGTCTCAAATAAAAAATGTTTAAAGAATAAATAATTCCTTAAACATTCCATTTTTCTAGATACTTTTTCTTCATCTTTGCTGAACTATACTCCATTAATCAAAAACTTTTACAATGTCCTACATAAAATAGCGAATCTGTCCATTGGGTTGAACTTCACTGGTGGGAAACCTTGCCCATTCTCATTAGCATGTCCAAGACTCCCAGCAGGTGCAAGTATATTGCTATGATAACCTCTCAACCTGGTTGGAAATTGGAGCTTTCTATTTATAGTATTTCTATAAACATCCTGTGAAACAACAGTAGAGAAAGGTCTATATGGATCACAGTTTGAAGGTCTGCATGAATTCCTGAATATCAGTGTGAAAATACTACCACAAGCTTCATTTTAAATGGCTCTATGATATGCATATAAAACATATGAAACCCCTCCCTTATTATCAGCTGTTAATTATATGCCAGCTATTACAAATGATGCCATAATTTCTTATTTATAAATATATTTACATTTGTGATTATAACCTTAAGAAAGTTTTCTAGGGATGGAATTACTGGGCCATAAGTTGGAGCTATTTTTAAAACTCTTGTTACATATTATCATTGTGTTTTTTTCTGCAAATGATTTTGCCTATTTAAACTTCTACCCAGGCTTCCGGTCAAGATGGCTACTGAGCAACAGCACTGCACAATGTCTTCTCATCAACTCACTTAAAAAGTTAATAAGAAAGTTAGAAAAAGCGTGCTTGAGGAAGCTGCTTGGATTTGGAAAGGTACGGCACGCGGCCACTTCCCAGGACTTGGAACCCCGCAGAGGGGGCAGGAAGTGCCACAGCCAGTGGAATTTGCTTAAGAGCGCAGGTGAGGCGCGCGCACCAAGTCTTGTAGGAGAGGCGGGGCTTGTCAGCGACTGCAGGAAGCTGCTTGGATTTGGACAGGCAGGTCATGCGGCCACTTCCTGGGACTTGGAACCCCGCAGAGGGGGCGGGAAGCGACACTGCCAGGGGACATTGCTTAAGAGCACAGGTGAGGTGTGCAGCTGATCCGCACACCTAGAAGTCTCGCTGGAGAGACAGGGCTTGCGGGCAGCTGCAGCAAGCAGCTTGGATTTGGACAGGTATGGCGCAACCGTGGCAGCCAGTGGAATTTGCTTAAGAGTGCAGGTGAGGTGTGCAGCTGATCCACGCACCTAGAAGTTTTGTGGGAGAGGCGGGGCTTGCCGGCAGCTGCAGGAAGCTGCTTGGATTTGGAAAGGTACAGTGCACAGCCGCTTCCTGGGACTTGGAGCCCCAAAGAGGGGGCGGAAAGCACCACAGCCAGTAGATTTTGCTTAAGAGCGCAGGTGAGGCGCACAGCTGATCCACGCACCTAGAAGTCTTGCGGGAGAGGCGGGGCTTGCCGGAGGCTGCAGGAAGCTACTTGGATCTGGACAGGTATGGCGCGCAGCGGCTTCCTGGGACTTGGAACCCCGCAGAGGGGGCGAGAAGCACCACGGCCAGTGGAATTTGCTTAAGAGTACATGTGAGGTGTGTAGCTGCTCCGCGCACCTAGAAGTCTCGCTGGAGAGATGGGGCTTGCAGGAAGCTTCAGGAAGCTGCTTGGATTTGGACAGGTATGGTGCATGGCCGCCACGGCCAGTGGAATTTGCTTAAGAGTACAGGTGAGGCTTGCAGCTGATCCGCACACCTAGAAGTCTTGTGGGAGAGTCGGGGCTTGCGGGCAGCTACAGGAAGCTGCTTGGATTTGGATAGGTACAGCATGTGGCTGCTTACTGGGACTTGCAGCCTCGCAGAAGGGGCAGGGAGCACTGCGGCCAATGGAATTTACTTAAAAGCGCAGGTGAGGTGCACAGCTGATCTGCGCACCTAGAAGTCTCGCTGGAGAGACAGGGCTTGCAGGCAGCTGCAGGAAGCTGCTTGGATTTGGAGAGGTACAGCATGCAGCTGCTGTGGCCAGTGGAATTTGCTTAAGAGCACAGGTGAGGCGTGCAGCTGATCCACGCACCGAGAAGTGTTGCAGGTGAGGCGGGGCTTACCAGCGGCTGCAGGAAGCTGCTTGGATTTGGACAGGTATGGCGCGTGGCTGCTTCCTGGGACTTGGAACCCCGCAGAGGGGTGGGAAGCACCACTGCCACTGGTATTTGATTAAGAGCACAGGTGAGGCATGCAGCTGATCCGCACACCGATGAGTCTTGCGGGAGAGGCGGGGCTTGCGGGCAGCTGCAGGAATCTGTTTGGATTTGGATAGGTACAGCTTGCAGCTGCTTCCTGGGACTTGCAGCTCCACAGAGGGGGTAGGGAACACCACGGCCAGTGGTATTTGCTTAGGATTGAAGGTGAGGCGCGCAGTGGATCCGCGCACCTAGAAGTCTCGCGGGAGAGGCGGGGCTTGCTGGTGGCAGCAGGAAGCTGCTTTGACTTGGACAGGTGAGGCACGTGGACACCGCTGCCAGTGGAATTTGCTTAAGAGTGCAGGTGAGGTGCTCAGCTGATCCGCGCACCTAGAAGTCTCACGGGAGAGGCGGGGCTTGTTGGTGGCAGCAGGAAGCTGCTTGGATTTGGACAGGTACAATGTGCGGCTGCTCCCTGGGACTTGGAGCCCCGCAGAGGGGGCGGAAAGCACCGCAGCCAATAGAATTTAAGAGCACAGGTGAGGCGCACAGCTGATCCATGCACCTAGAAGTGTTGCGGGAGAGGCGGGGCTTGCAGGCGGCCGCAGGAAGCTGCTTGGATTTGGATAGGTGCAGCGCGGCTACTTCCCGGGACTTGCAGCCCTACAGAGGAGGGTGCAGGGAACACCGCAGCCAGTGGAATTTTCTTAAGAGCGCTGGTGAGGCACGCAGCTGATCTGTGCACCCAGAAGTCTCGAGGGAGAGATGGCCCTTGCCTGTGGCTGCAGGAAGCTGCTTGGATTTGGACAGGTACAACGCGCAGCCACTGTAGCCAGTGGAATTTGCTTAAGAGGGCAGGTGAGGCGCGCCTCTGATCTGCACACCAAGTCTTGCGGGAGAGGCGGGGCTTGCCGACGACTGCAGGAAGCTGCTTGGATTTGGACAGGTACATCATGCGGCCGCTTCCCGGGACTTTGAACCCAGCAGGGGGGGCAGGGAGTGACATGGCCAGGGGAATTTGCTTAAGAGTGCAGGTGAGGTGCGCAGCTGATCTGCACACCTAGACGTCTTGCGGGTGAGGTGGGGCTTGCCGTCTGCTGCAGGAAGCTGCTTGGATTTGGACAGGTACAGTGCGCGGCCGCTTCCCGGGACTTGGAGCCCCAGAGGGGGCGGAAAGCGCCACAGCCAGTGGAATTTGCTTAAGAGCACAGGTGAGGCGCATAGCTGATCCGCGCAACTAGAAGTCTCGCTGGAGAAATGGGGCTTGTGGGCAGCTGCAGCAAGCTGCTTGGATTTGGACAGGTATGGCGCATGGCCGATGTGTCCAGTGGAATTTGCTTAAGAGTGCAGGTGAGGTGCTCAGCTGATCCGCACACCTAGAAGTCTTGTGGGACAGGTGGGGCTTGCTGGCAGCTGCAGGAACAAGCTTGGATTTGGAGAGGTATAGCGTGTGGCCACTTTGCGGGATTTGGAGCCCTGCAGACGGGGCGGGAACCTCTGCGGCCACTGGAATTTGCTTAAGAGCGCAGGTGAGATGTGCAGCTTATCCGTGCACCTTGAAGTATCACGGGAGAGGCAGGACTTGCCGGCAGCTGCAGGAAGCTACTTGGATTTGGACAGGTATGGTGTACAGCCGCTTCCTGGAACTTGGAACCCCACAGAGGAGGTGGGAAGCGCCCAGGCCAGTGGAATTTGCTTAAGAGCACATGTGAGGTGTGCAGCTGATCCACGCACCTAGAAGTCTCGCTGGAGAGATGGGGCTTGCCGGCAGCTTCAGAAAGCTGCTTGGATTTGGACAGGTACAGCGTGTGGCAGACACATCCAGTGGAATTTGCTTAAGAGCGCAGGTGAGGCGCACAGCTGATCTGTGCATCTACAAGTCTCGCGGGAGAGGCGTGGCTTGCAGGTGGCTCCAAGAAGCTGCTTGGATTTGGACATTTACGGTGCGCAGCCACTTACCGGGATTTGCAGCCCCACAGAGGTGGCAGGGAGCACCGTGGCTAGTGGAATTTGCTTAAGAGTGCCAGTGAGGTGCGCAGCTGATCCGTGCACCTACAAGTTTCGAGGGAGAGGCGGGGATTGTCTGTGGCTGCAGGAAGCTGCTTTGGTTTGGACAATTATGGCGCGCGGCTGCTTACCTAGACTTGGAGCCCCGCAGAGGTGGCAGCGAGCACTGGCGGCCAGAGGAAACTGTTTAAGAGACACGGGTGGGGATCACAGCTGCTCCTCCTGCCTTGGAACACAGTGGAAGAGGTGGGGAGTGCCAGAAGCCATAAGGAGCTGCACAGCAGTGGACCAGACGGGTGCACAGGAGTCCTGAGCACCAGGAGACCTTGAGGCAGTTCTGGGGATTGATTAATGAAAGACAGAGCAGCACGGGAGTAGAACGGCGGGGCTTGAGTTCATATCTCCACTGCCCCTTGCCGCGGGAGTCAACGCAGATGCTGGGCTCTCCCAGCACATGACAGAGCCCTCCTGGGGAGAGCCACATAGAGGAAGCAAGTGATAGACAACCAGAAACCACCAGAGACAGCAGAACCATGCAGAAACGTGGAAATAAATCTCCTTCAGAAAATATTGACACTCCAGAAGAGCATACCAGGAATCCCAAAAATACAGAAGCTAAAGATGAAAATAGTACGAATGAATGTAAATTCTGGGTCCGGAAATAACAACGAGTTAAAGTAGGAATTAAATCAGGAATTAAATCAGGAAATAAAGCAGGAAATGATACAAGACATAAAAACCTTAGAACAAGAGCTATGCCAAGACCTAGCTAAGCTAAAAGCAAGCTATGAGAAGCAAGTAGAGGAGATCAAAGAACAAATGAACTGGAGGAGAATGCGGGTAATACAAGAAGTGGGAGAAGAACCCAATGGAGACATGAGAAAAATAAATGCAGAATTACAGGATGCAAAACACACACAGGTCACAATAAGCAACAATATCGAACATTTTCAAAATAGATTATCAGACATAGACAACCAAATGGCAGAGCAGGAATGGAAAGACCATAAAGAACGCTAAGCAAAAAAAGAAGGTGTATCATGACAACGTCTGATAAATGATTCAAAGAGCAACAATCTGAGAATTATGGGAGTCTAAGAGAAGACTGAAGATGAAACAAAAGGATTAAAGGTCATATTTAAGGAAATTATGGAAGAAGATTTCCCATACTTAAGAGGAATGAACATTGATCTTCAGCAGGGATATAGAACACCAAACAGTGTGGATCAGAAAAGAACTTCATCATGACACGTTATAATTAAAGTACTAAAAGCCCAACACAAAGAATACTGAAAGCGGAAAGAGAAAAGCAGAAGGTGACCTATAATGGTAAGCCCATCAGGATAACTGCAGATTTCTCAACCCAGACGCTAAAAGCCAGGAGATCATGGAGCAATATCATTCAAACACTAAAAGAACACAAATTCCAACCAAGACTACTATATCCAGCAAAACTATCTTTTAAACTAGAGGGAAATTAAAATTCTACATGATATAGGAAGCTTAAAGAAACTTGCAGCCACTAAGCCATCACTGCAGAGAATTTTCAAAGGAGACTTGGATTGTGAAAGAGAAACCTTCAACACAAGAGTCCCCACAGAAAAAAAGACAAAAGCTGCAGGAGAATGAGCAGGGAGAAAAGTAAAGCCAGTGAACAACATGGAAAAACTGCAACTATGGCAGGACACACCAGACATACCTCAATAATTACTCTGAACGTGAACGACCTCAACTCACCTATCAAAAGACACAGACTGGCTGACTGGATCAAAAAACAGAAACACACAATTTTCTGCCTACAAGCCACACACTCCAACCACAGGAAACACATAGACTGAAAATAAAAGGTTGGAATTCAATACTTCATGCAACAGGTCCCAAATAACAAGCAGGGATAGCTATATTAATCTCAGACTC
>PVKB01007366.1:0-36887 GCA_004027205.1 Ctenodactylus gundi | reverse complement strand
TTTTTTTTTTTTTTTTTGAGACAGGGTCTCACCCTGTAGTCTAGGCTGGTCCTGAACTCATTATGTAGGCCAGGTCGGGCTTGGACTCATGGCATTCTCCTGCTCCAGCCTCCTGAGTGCTAGAATTACAGCCGTGTGCCACCATGCCCAGCTTACGTGGTGCTGGGGAATCAAACTCGGGGCCTTGAGCTTGCTAGGCAAGCACTTAACCGCTGGACCATTCCTTCAGCCCTCTTAGCAGTTTTTTTAAACCAAGACGTGTACGAGTGCAAGTGGCACTTGACTGCACCGTATGGGAGGTCCATTAACTAGGGACTAGTGGTCAGCAGGGTGTGTGTGAAGGACAGCAGCAGGCCACAGGCTGCCCACATGTCCTGGCCTTCTACTGCCAGCCTCCCCTCCTCTACATGGCAGCACCGGGCTCTGGGGGATTCTGCCCTGCCCTGTGCACCTCCCCTGCTGTCTCTTCACAGTGACTTGAGCAGGGGCCATTTGGGGGGTTGAGTTCCAAGAGGCTGGGCCACCCGCTTCCCGCAGGCCCTGCTCTGCTCCAGTGGGCCCTTCTGCCCGTTTCAGCCCCTGGGCCCTGTGCATGTCTCCCAGGTGGCCCTGATCAGTGCAAGTCTCTTAACAAAATCCATTTTAGGTTTCATTTTAGAAAACTGTTACAAAATATTAGTAACCAGAGAAAAATAGTGTTAAGCATTCAAACTTCTGAGAAATGGCATCCTCTGGTCTCCCTGTTGAAAACGTTACTTGGCTGAGAAGAGATCTGGGGGGTACGGAGGCCTCACAGGCTTCTGAGCTTTTTCTCACGGTGCCCATGCCAGCTTGGAGCCTTGCTGAGCCCGGCTGCCGCTGGTACCAGAGGGCGCTGCCAGCTAAAGGCCATCCTGGCAGCTTCCACTGCTTGATCCTGAGTGAGGTCGCTCCGGCTTTATTTTTTTTTTTTTATCACGAACACTAAAGCAAACAAAACCCAAAAAGATTAAAGCCAAGATAGATGTATTAGGGTCATCACTTGTGAAATTTTGTGAGGTGTGCATGTGTATTTCCTTGTGTTGGGTTTTTAAAGAAATGCGAAGAAGAAAAAAGCACTCCAGCTCTTTTCTTCATTTTCCCGCTCCATCCATCCTTCTGCCACCAGTTCTCATCTCTGCCCTTTCTGTTCTGTTGTTTTGTTTTGTTGTTTGTAATCTTTGGTTTGTTCTCCTGGTTTTCTGTTTCAGTAAAGTCTTATTATGTCAAAAAGAAAAAATAAGAGGGCTGGAGTATTGCATTCCTAAGTGGTTAGAGCACCTGTGCCAAGCCCTGGATTTGATTCTCAGCATCTGGGAGGCTGAGTCAGGAGGATTGCCTGGAATTTGAGGCCACCAGGGCCATATAATGACTTTAGGACCAGCCTGGACTAGAGTTAAGACCCTGTCTCAAAAAAAAAATAAAATTAAAAAATAATAAATGAGGGGCTGGAGGCATAGCTCAGCAGCTAATGAGCTTGCATAGCAAGTACTAGGCCCTAGGTTCAATTCTCTAGGGCCATGTAAACTTAACGTGGGGATGCGCAACTGTAATCCCAGAAGTTGGGAGGCTGAGGCAGGAGGATTACTGTGCATTCGAGGCCAGTCTGGGCTATGTGTAGTGAGTTTAGGACCAGCTGGGACTACAGTTCACTGGATAGGGTGGGTCAGACTCATAATTTTGACACTCTTGAGAGGCTGAAGCAGGAGGGTCACGAGTTCTCGCCTGGCCTGGGCAGCTAAGTGACTTGGCAAGGCATCTCAAATGAACAGTTGAAAAAAAAGGGTACTGGTTCCATGGGTTTAGCCTTCAGTACCACAGTGGGAAAAAAAAGTTAACTTAGGTTTTAGTAAACTCATTTCTGTAGTCTTTGTTAGGTATAGTAGCTAGTTGTCATGTAAACATTTTTCTGTAATACGCAAAAAGAACATCTAATTAAAGATTTCAGGGAAAAGAATTCATGTTCCCCCTGTAACCCTGAACTGAGCCTTCTTTGCCCCACCCCACAGGGCACAGGCATTCGAGCCCGTCAGAAAGTGCTGTCCCTGTGCGGGCTGGCCGTGGCCGGGAGCCCTGGTCTGGGCGTAAGGCCAGGTGTAGGTGGAGGAGCCAAGGTTTCCGTGCTTCCCAAAAGAGTTAATGCCTTCTCCTACCATTGTCCGGCTCCCTGGCTGGAGGAGCTTTCTTACAAAAGCCCAGGACGTCTGGAATGGGGGTGCTGGAGTAAAGTGGCCTCTAGCTGCGAAACCCCGTGGCCCTGCGTGAGGCGCAGCCTCTGCCACTCACCTGTCGGCGCCACTCTCCATCTTGAGTGCTGCTTGGAATCTGTTGGTACTCTGCTCTGTCATACCAGCATATTCATGGATTCTGGGCCTTATGTTATTCGTATACTAAGGAGGGAATCAGCCAGGTAAAACAGTGTGCTCGGTAGTCCTGGCTGCTGAGGCAGGAGAGTCACTTAAGCTGACAAGTTGAAGACGAGCCTGGGCAATACAGTGAGACTGTCTCAAGCCCGTGCTAGCTGTCCTTTTCCTGTGAGTACAGTAAGCTGTCCTCTGGGCTGTTAGTGTTTGCCTAGCAAGCACAAGGCCCTGAGTTCAATTCCCTAGCACCACAGAAGCTGGGCATAGCGAGTGGTACACACCTGTTATCCCAGCACTTGGGAGGCTGAAGCAGGAAGATTGCTTGAGGTAGAGGCCACCCTGGGCTACATAGTGAGTTCAAGACCAGCCTGGATGACAAAGCAAGACCCTGTCTCAATTAAAAAAAAAAAAAAGCCAACTGTCCTCACAGTATGCTGTTGTCTGATGCAAGCAGTGCCTCTTTGTCCAGGGAGGCCCAAGACCTTGTTCCTAGGGAAGCTGTCATAATACGACAGATACCCCACAACCATTGTGTAGAAATTTCCTGAAACTGTCACCTGGCTCCCATCTTTCCCGGGGAGTAGAGCAGCAGGCCCTGGTTTGCACTTGTGTCCATGGCAGGTCGCTGCTGTCCCTGCGCAGCCTGACAGCAAGGCCACAGGCATTTCACCGGGAGAACATGGCCGTGGGGAGGGGCAGATACGGACTGGTGATGGTGACGTGGGTGCATTTACGTGTAATAAGTAGTTTAGAAACTTGAACAACTACGTTTTTTGGGTCATCCAGATAATTTCCACCAGATGTGCTGCAGTTTCTGGAAAAGATCCACTGCTGCTTAAATATTTGATGCATGGATGTGAGCCCTGTGACTTCATGCAGTTTTTGTCTGTGAGAACCTGAGCTCCCTGCCCAGAGGCTGTTTGTGTGGGACACTGATGAGGTTCCTGCGCAACTTCTGAAGTCTGACCCTGTCCTCAGCTTAAAGTGCTGTTGATCACGTTTCTGACTGAGTGGACAGCTGAGAACTTCGTCAGAATGCCAGCTCTGCCTCTGACATCCTCGTGGGGGAAGAGTCTCTTGTTAGCAGGATGGCATTGGCTCTGGTCTGGGGGATGCTTTCTCATGAGTGGGTGTGCAGAGACCAGGATCTACTTCAGTGACACAGGAGGTGCTCCCCACCCCGTGTCCTCTCAGCACTGTGCTGGGCACCTTCTGCATCTGTAGGGTCGTAGGTCTATAGTCTTTGTCCCGGGTTTGCGTGGTGGCCATCCCACACGGGGCCTCAGACCCTGGATTATGGGCAGACTTCAGGACCTGCACATCGCTATACGTCAGGATTGCTGCTTCTCCATACCAGGTGACATTTACAGAGAGGGTCGTTACTAGTCCTGGTCAGGGCCTATGGCACTGGTGAATAGCTGTTCCTTCATTTCATTAATCCGGCCTCGGTTAGCACTTTGTGTGCTCCTGTAGCTTCTGTCCCATGGCTGTCCTTGCCTGTGTCCTTCAGTCCCTGAATGCTGCTCACCACCTCTTTTCCTATGTGTTTCAGAACCTGATTCTCCGTGTGGTGTGGAGCCCTAGGACCTGACGATGAGTGAGCTGGACCAGCTGCGGCAGGAAGCCGAGCAGCTCAAGAACCAGATCAGAGTGCGTAGCTGTGGCAGGCGGGGTGCCCTCCTTGGGGCAGAGAGTGGACACATTGCCACTGTAGGGAAGATGGGGCTTCCATAGCTGTGTGTTGGTGCTTTTTTCTCCAGTATTAAGGTTTGAAACCTATCTAAATGTAGCACTTAACTACATCCCAAACTCTTTAAAAAATTCTTTTTTCTTTCTTTAAGACAGGGTCTTGCTCTGTAGCCCAGGCTGCTCCCAAGCTCACTTGTGTAGCCCAGGCTAGCCTTGGACTCAGCACAATCTGCCTGCCTCAGCCTCCTGAGTGCTGGGTTTACAGGCGTGCGCCACCACGACCAGTGTTATGTGATGCTGGGAAATTTAACTCAGGGCCTTGCACTCGCAATGCAAGCACTTTAACCCTGTACTATTCCTCTAGGCCTTCTTTTTTTTTTTTTTTTTTTTTAATTTTGAGACAAGTTCTTGTTAAATTGCCCAGAATGGGCTTAAAAGCCTGTGGTCCCAGAATACGGGGATTATATTCTGTGTTCAGAATATTGCTTTCCTGCATGTGACCTTGTGCCGTTTGGATATGTGTGAAAGGTTTTACGAGTTCATCAGGAGTCTTTGGCTCTTTTTGTGCTCACCTTGGAGTGAGGTCTCCCTGGAGAGCACAGGCACTGAGTTGCAGTTTTTCTTGGTTGTGAAAAGGAACGTTCCCCCAGCATAATGATGGGAACTTGCCACTAAAACAAGGACACAGGTTGCTGTCTTCTGCAGCCTGGGCTAAGAGGACGCTGTGTCTTCACAGCTGGCACTGTTGGGCTGGTTTTGTTTACTCTGCCCCTTCCCCAGAATTAATAAAATAAATTCTAAAATTTTTGATTTAATATAAAAATAAGTCCCTGAAATACTGTGTTAAAAAGAACTGGAAGATTTTTTTCTTCCTTTTTTTTTCTTTCTTTCTTTTTTGGTTCTTGGGGTTGATTCCAGGACCTTGTGTATACATACCAAGCATGCACTGGGATACACCAAAAACTTCTATTTTAAAATTTTCCCTAAAGATGCTGTCTTAAATGGTAATGTGACTTGGCCTGTTTTAAAACATTTTGTTTTTCTAAAGGCTGTAAATTGTTCATAAGTTGTTGCTCATAAAAGATAGAGTCAGGTATTTTTGTGCCAGGTGCATAGAGCCTGACTGGAGAAGTAGGAGACGCTTGTGTTTCTGGAGACCCATCTCCTCCTGTGGCCTTTCCTGCTCCTGTGCAGCCCCAGTGTCCTCCTCCTGGGGCCATAGGCCACCATAGGACGTTCTCTACTGGCTCCTGTTGCCACATTGAACATTCAGGAAAAAAAAGTAATTGACCCTTACATAGTTCATTTATTTCAAGGTGTAACTGATAGGTCTTTATACTTGGCTTTCTTTTTTTTGGAAGCAGGATTTTACTCTGTACTTCAGGCTGGTCTTAAACTCATCAGGCAATATTCAATCATCACCCTCCCAAGTGCTGGGACATAAGTGTATACCACCATGCCTGGCATATGTGGTGCTGGGGAATCGAGCCCGGGGCCTTATATTTGTTAGGCAAGCATTCTAACCACTGAGCTATAACCCCAGCCCTGCAATATTAATTAATGAATGTGTTTACTTTGTGGTACTAGGGATGGAGTTTAGGACATTGATGCAGAGATACATCCCCAGCTCTTATTTTGATTTTGAGATAGGCTCTTGAGCTGGGAGCACAGCTCAGTAGTTCAAGGGTATATTTAGCAAGCACAAAGCTCTGGATTCAGTTCCCCAGCACCACCTAAGCTGAGCATGGTGGCACATGCCTATGGTCTGAGCACTTGGGATGCTGAGGCGGGAGGATTGTTATGAGTTTGAGGCTAGCCTGGGTGACATAGTGAGTTGAAGATCACCTGGAATTGAGGGCAAGACTTTGTTTCGAAAAAAAAAATAGGCAAAGAAAATAAGAAGATACAGGGTCTTGGTGAGTTGCCCAGAATAAGCTTGAATTTGTGATCCATGTGCCTCAGCCTCCAGACTCCAGGGTGCTGGGATTACAGGCCTGTGCCAGTGGGCTCACCATAAAATATAATTCTGGGGGTGACACCCAATTTGGGACCCCTCCCTAATAGTGGGAGTTCTTACCACTCTGTCCTTCGTTTCTTGTTTTGTTTTTGTTTTCTTTTTTGAGACAGGGTCTCTGTAGCCCTGGCTAGCCTTGGACTCACGGCAATCCTTCTGCCTTAGACTCCCAAGTACTGAGATTATAGGCATATAGAGTCAAACTCAGGATCTTACACTTGCTAGGCAGACTCTTTAACCACTGTGCCATTCCTCTGGTCTTTGTTTCTAAATGAAGATCTATTTTAAACCTTGGTAGCCTAGCAAGGGCTACATCAAGTGCTAAGTACCGGAGTTCAATTCCCCAACACCACATAAGCCTGGTGTGGTGCTGCATGCCTGTAGGGAGGCTAAGGCAGGAGGGTTGCTGTGAGTCCAAGGCCAGCCTGGGTTCTATAGTGAGTTCAGAACCAGCCTGGGCTACAGAGAGAGACCCTGTCTCAAAAAAGAAAGAGAGAGAGAGAGAGAGAGAGAGAGAGAGAGAGAGAGAGAGAGAGAGAGAGAGAAAATAACCAAGATGGCAGATGGCTCACCAAGGAGTTGTTCTCCTTAGATTTGCTTTCAGCTGAAAAACCCCAGAGGACCATTTCAGTCTTCTTTGGATTGTATCATTGAGAAAACGCGGTCATTCAGGGGGCCGCCATTTCAACATGGCATAAAGGAGCCCAACTTCTCCACAGCAGGCGAGTTACACTCCCCCTAGATCCCTTTCCCCAGTGGTCCAGAGAGCACAGCCAAGCAGGCCAAGGCCTCAGTTCACTGAGCATGATGCAGATCCAAGTATGTGTACATACGGCACACATAAATCCTGTTCTGTTTTCTCTGTTTAAAAAGTTCTACTTGCTTTTTCAAACCAACAGCCATATCAATAAGCGTAGTATTTGTAAATCAGCATTGAGCTACAGGAAAAGTCACAGAGAAGTCTGCTCCTAGAAAGGAATCTTTCACATTCACTTTACTCCAGCATTTTGCAGTGCTGGGATCACACCAGGTCCTGTGCACCCGGGGCACACTGCTCCTAGGGTCACGCCAGGCCCTGCATATGCTGGACATCCTGCCCCTGTGCCACACGTTCAGCCACACACTGCAGATTTTACTCCTAATGTGGAAATATGAATGACATAATTTCTGAGTTTTGATTGTCAGCAGAATCACTAATGACAGTTTAGCTGAAGAAGAAAATGGGTAGCTAGAGATTAGATCCACAAGCTGGAGGGATAGCTCAGAGGTCAAAGTGCAAGGCCCTGAATTCAATTCCCCAGCACCACATAAAGCTGGGTGTAGTGGTACAGGCCTGTAATTCCAGCACTCAGGAGGCTGAGACAGGAGGATTGTAGTCGAAGGCCAGCCTGGACTACAGAGTGAGACGCTGTCTCAAAAAAAAGTGGACTGGAGGAATGGCCCAGTGATTAAAGAGCTGCTTTGCAAGCACAAGGCCCTGAATTAGATTTCCCATTACCACAAAGCTGGGCATGGTGTCACACACCTGTAATTCCAACACTGGGGAGCCTTAGGCAGGTGGACTGTCCTGAGTCCAGCCAGCCTGGACTAAAGAGTGAGACTCTTGTCTCAAAGAGAGAGAGAGAGATGAAGTATAGACTGTAGGAAGTTTAGTACTCTGTTGCCTTCAGGAAGTAGAAACTTGGCGGTGGAGCACTTTGTCCTGGAAGCCTCCCCCACTTGGGGCTCTAGGTGCTGACCTGTCCTGCTGGTAAGAGCCAGTGGCCAGGTGACTGCAAGATGGGACCCTTTCCTATTGAGAGTGCCATGCATGCCTGTCAATTACGCTCACACTGAGATTCTGAACCCCTAAGCTCTTACCTCATTTTCCTCCATTGCACATGTCTATTTATAAGAACGTATGCTGCCTTGAGATTTCATGACTTACTTTTTGCTTACTTTGACGGCTTATTGGTGATGAAAACCCTTTTAGCCTGGAGGACCTTTGCGGTTCTCACTGGCTTTGATAGGTTTGTAGATCAGAAAATGGGCTGATAACCAGAGAACAGCAGCCGAGGAGGAATCTCGTGGGATTTTAATGGTCTGATTTCGGATCCTGGCTCTTCATGGAATTCAGGGTCAGGGTTAGTGACAGGAAGCAGAGCTCTTAGTGCTGTAGCCAAGAGGGAGAGTTGGCCTGGGGTGCCAGGCTCCTGCCTGGCAGAGTGGTGTCCCCAGAGTGGCCTTAGGTGCTGGCGAGAGAAGGGCTCTCTGTATGTCGTGGGCGCACTTGGGCACTGTAAGATGCCTGGCAGTGATAGGTGTTGGAGGAACAGGAAGGAGTTAAGGGTACGCCCTTCGTGTTGTGTGTCCGCTTTGGTTCTGGGCTGTGGAGGCTCCTGTGGGGCTGAGGCACTGGGTGGAATGGGGTCGTCACTGACTGCCCTTTCTCCTTATTTCCTAGGATGCTCGAAAAGCGTGTGCAGATGCGACTCTCTCCCAGGTAAGGAGCCATGGGCTGCACAGCTGGCTTGGCCCGGCCTCTGTTGTAAGGTAGAAGGCCACAGGGACGTCACAAGGTGTTCTGATGAGGGCCATAAGAGTAGTGGGCTTTCTTGTTGGGTCTCTTTTTTTTTTCTTTTCTTTCTGAGGCACAGGGTCTTGCTCTGTAGTGTAGGGTTGTTTGAATTCACTTTTGTAGCACAGGCCAGCATCAAACTCAGGGCAGTCCTTCTGCCTCAGCCTCCCTAGTGATGGGATTACAGGCATGTGCAGCCACACCCAGCTTTATGTGGTGCTGGGAAATTGAGTTCAGGGCCTTCAGCTTGCTAAGCAAGCACTTGACCTCTGAGCTACACTGTCAGCCCCAGTAGCGAGCTTTGTAAAGATGAAAACAAGGGGTGTAGTGGCATAGGCCTGTCATCCCAGCACTGTGGATGGCTGAGGCAGGTGGATCACAAGTTCACGCTTAGTGAGGACAGCTTAGCAACGTACTGTCTCAGGAAAAAGAATGTGAAAAATGGGCTGGGCATGTACCTGAGAGCAGAGTCCCTGGGTTTGATCTCCAGCACCAGTAAATAAATAAATAAAAAAAGATGAAAACTATCTTTCCAGCTTTAAAGAACTACTTCATGATGGAGGTGGTTGTTGTAAAATACTTATAGTTTTAAAGTAAGTTTTTTTTTTTTTTTGATGCTTCTCTTATTAAGCTAATCAGCTCTAGAACTTCAGCTCCTGATGTCCTTTGGTAGTTCGTCAGATAGAGAAATATTACATGATCTGGAAATTTTCTGCTAGATAGATAGCCCAAAGAATTGAAACCTGGTTTTCAAACAGCTATGCAGAAGCACTAACAGACTGTGTGCATTCTGAGGCCCTCAGAGCCCATGTCTGACCCTGCACGTGCCGGGCTTTCTCTCTGCCTCCGCACTAGGCTTCCATACTGGGCTGCGGCTCCACGCATGTGGGGGGCTGGGTGGGGAGTAGTGACAGAAACCGGTAGGGAAGTCGAGCAGCTGGGCGGGCTGGACTCAGCGTTCAGGTCCTTCCCTCGCATACCGACAGCCCTGTGCTCAGTGCCCAGGGCGGAAAGAGGAAGTGGAGCAGCCAGAGCCTCCAGCGAGTTGGTCGGCATGGACATGCTCCCGTGGCAGCCAGCAACTGCCTCGTTACCCTGTGTCCCTTTTTCTTTTGGGTGGGGTAAATGGCGTGCCAGGTGTCAGCATGACATAGGCACTGTGACCCGCCGTTGGGCCACAGCACAAGCACCACATTGATGCCCACGAGTACTGAGGTGACAGCAGGGACAGCCTCCCAGGGGCCAGTGACAGACAGCATGTTCACACAGGCAGCCCAGGCCACTCTGGGTGGGACCATGTGCGGTGGCCTTGTGCTCCCCCACTTTCAGGTCTGGGCATGACACTCAAGTCTCACAGTTTCCATTTAGTGTTTTTAGACCTTTGGTTATTAATCCATGGAAAACAAAACTGCTAGCCTTTTTATTTTGGGGTTTGGTCTGGTTTTTGTGGTTTTGTACTGGGAATCAAGCCCAGGGCCTTTGCACTGGAGTACATTCTCAATCCATTTTTTTAAAAAGTCTCGATTTTGACACAGGGTGTGGCTGAATCTTCCAGGGTGGGCTTGAACTTGTAATGTTTCTGCCTCAGCCTCCCAGAGTGTGTAGATTGCAGACGTGTGCCGCCATGGCCAGGCCCACCAGAACTGCCAGTTTGGTGGCACTGCTGCACCCCTCGTCCACTTCAGCACTGTTGACAGTGGCTAAGCATAGACAGACACATACCCGAGAGGACGTGTGGACTACGGTATGTCTGTAGTGCAATGACTGTCCAGCCACCCAAGGCCACAGCAGTGACAGGCTACAAGATGAACACACCTCACGGCCAGACAAAGGGCTGCAGAGTTTATGGCTCAGCTTGCACAAGGTTTCTAGAATAGGACAATTCGTGCAGATGGGGGTAGAAAAATGTTTGCTGGGGGGCTGTAGGAATGGCTCAGTGGTTAAAGCACCTGCCTGGCAAGCATTATGTCAAGTGCCAAGTACCTGAGTTCAATTCCCCAGCACCACATAAGTCGAGCATGGTGACACATGCCTGTAATCCCAGCACTCGAGAGGCTGAGACTGGAGGATTGGGTTGTTGTGGGTCAAGGCCAGCCTGGGCTCTGTAGTGAGTTCAGGACCAGCCTGGGCTACAGAGCGAGACCCTTTGGAACTAGACAGTGGTGATGGCCGTACAGAGTTCTTAGTGTGCTTGGGGCCCCTGCTATGTCTACTTCAATACGGTTACTTTTATGTTGTGTGAATTCTACGTGGATCCCCAGGAGGAGCCAGGAGAGAGAGGAAAGCAGCAGTGAGGGCACTGCCAGGGACAGGGGACAGGTCCTAGGCCTGAGAAGAGTCACTGTGCGTGATACTGACCCCCATGGCTGTCTGAGCCCACAAGCGTGGGGCAGGACAGGAAAGGGAGCACTCTCAGGTAGAGATGTTTATCTGCGGTTACTTTATTTTTAAGATCACAAACAACATTGACCCAGTGGGAAGAATCCAGATGCGTACCCGAAGAACACTGAGGGGTCACCTGGCCAAGATCTATGCCATGCATTGGGGCACGGACTCCAGGTATGCCCAGTGCCGGCCACACAGTACCTACTGCTTTTGTGTCCTGACCTCATTTCCTGTGGGAAGAGAGGGATCCCAGGGGATCAGACCAGGGTAGTGGGGTCATGCTCACAGATGAGCTCACCTAGCTGACCATGATGTCCTCCCCTCACGTTACTCTGTGTCTGGCCCTTGGGAAGTCATCTCCCATTCCATGCCCTTGGCTTATCCTGTGGTGTCCTGGTCCCAGGGGTGGCCTTGGGAGCCAAAGATGCGAATTTATTTTTTATTTATTTATTTTTTGAGACCAGGTCTCACTCCGCAGCCCAGGCTGGCCCTGGACTCAAGCACCCCTCCAGCCTCAGCCTCCCCAGTGCTGGGATCACAGGTGTGCGCCTCCACTCCCAGCTCATGTGGTGCTGGGGAATCGGACTCCAGTACTTAGTGCTTGACTTACGTGCTTACTAAGCAGACGCTTTAAGCCCAGCCATTCCTCCAGCCCCCGAAGATATGATTTTGAGGTTTTGGTGACAGCTCACGGTCCCCAGAGCTGTGTGTTTAATCAGCCATCACCATCTCCCTTTTTATCCTTCCTCCTGCCTCCTGCTTGCTTACCACCCCAAGACCAAGACTCTTCATGGCCCGCCGTTTGTCAGTTTGCCATATGCCGAGTGCTCAGCCTCCTGTCTGCCCCACTTGGCCCCGTGATACTCTCCCTGTTCCTGGTCTAGGCATGACTTGGGCTCTGCCCCCAGAGGGGCTAGCAAGTCCATCTCCTCTGCCTTCTCTCCCTAAGTGATTAAATAAAAAGTCTCTTGATTTGTGTGACTATAACATACATACTCTTTCAACTCTAACATAATGGGTCTTAACATGCCTTTCCTGAGTAGTATTTTTTTCTATTAAGTTGTCAAAGTGAAATTTTTTGCTTGTGTTTGGTTTGTTTGTTTGTGAAATTGTCTGCTTTGGAGTGTGAACAGCTAGAAAACAAAGATTCTACCTTTTGCTTGTTCTGCCCTGGGCCCGTATAGTGTGTGATGTTCTCAGGTTGGTGGCGTAATTGGAGCCCAGAGAGAAGGGGAAAGGCGAGGTGCAGGGTGTTGCTGGGCCAAGGGGCAGAGCTCTGTGAGACAGCGAGAGCTTTCAACGTTCCTAAGAGTAGGTTTGATTTGATTTATATGTGTTTTTCAGAAATAGGATTTGAATCCAGGGCCTTGTGCTTGCTCGACAAGCATGCTGCCAGTGAGCTGTGCTCCAGCTCACAAATAGATTTATTTCCACTTCAAAAAAATAGCATGCAGATGAAGGCTGTTAATGGTCTTAGCCATTCTGTGACGTAAACATGTGCCTCGTAAGTACCGATGATTTTCAGTTAAAAACAACACTCAGAAGTAATAGACAGTGATCCAGATATGGTAGCACCATTCTATCCCAGCACTCAAGGCTGAGGCAGAAGGATTGTGAGTTCAGGGCCAACCTGAGCTACATGGTTAAGTTCGAGGACGGCCTGAACTACTAACAAGGCTCTGTCTCTAAAAAATGAAGTGTTCGGAAGTTAGTTTGGCATGCCCTTCTGGTTCCAGATACTCAGAAGGTTGAGGCAGGAGGATGGCAGCTTGAGCCCAGAGTGGGCAACCTAGCACAACCGAAGTAAAATAGGAAGGAAGGAAGGCAGGGCTGTGGCATAGTGGCAGAGCACCTGCCTGCCATGCTCTTGGCCCTGAGTACGATGCCAGGTGTGGCCCATGTAATAAATAAATGTGGTAGCCTTAGAAGTTAAGAGGGGCAGGGACATAGCTCACTGGTTAAAGCACTTGCCATCAAGCTCAAGGCCTTGGGTTTGTTCTTCAGCATGTAAAGATTAGCTGGATTTGGTAGTGCACGCCTGTAATCCCAGCACTGTGGAGCCTGAGGCAGGGCAGTCGCTGTGAGTTCAAGGCCATCTTGAGCTATGCAGTAAGCTCAAGACTAGCTTGAACTACAGAGCACGACCCTGTCTCAAAAATTAACACATGTGTGAATCCAAAGTTATCCATTAAAAGACCCTGAAAAATAGGAAAATAATGTTTGTTCTAATTAACCCGTTTTAGGATATATTGTGAACAGAAAATGGTAACAAGCTGTGAATCCATGTCGGGAATGTCAGGTCAAATAGTGGAACTGCTAGCAGGTTGCAGGAGCCCAATATGTATCCGCACTGTGCCCTAGAGCAGGCCTCTGAAGGGCTGGGTGTGAGCATGGGCAGGACCTACGAGCTGGCCAGGTAGGGTGGACAGCAGAGTGTGACCAGGTCCCCAGTGGAAGGCCTTAGGTACTCCCTGGGCTCCGATATAAGTTGTGTCGTGAAAGCCCCATGTCAGAGTGAGGGTATGAGTCGGCAGTGACATTCCATTCCAGCGGAGCACTAGGGAGATCTCCAGGTCCCTTCTTGGATCCTAGAGGCATGGTTCTTTTTTTAAATTTCTTTTTACTTTATTGTCACTTTTTATTTTGATTTGTTGGAGATAGAGGGGATTGAGCCTATGTTCTTTGTGGTGATTTATATCCTCAACCCTCCCCTCCATTTTTCAGTTGTACTTCGGTACAAGCACAGACCTTTGCACGGAGCTAGATGGAACTGCAGCCCGTGTCGACTTTTGATGTCGAGACTGGTGTCCCGTGCTGCTGATTGCGCAGGCTGAGATGGAACTTGAAGCCCTGCTTCTGCCTTCCAGTGCTGGGACTAGAGGCCTGTGCCACACGACCTGCCTCTTTGGGTTTTGTTTGTTTGATTTTTTTGTTTTGTTTCGAGACAGGGCCTCTATAGTCCAGGCTGATTTTGAACTCACTACATAGCCCAGGCTGACCTCAAACCCACAGCATTCCTCCAAGCCTCAGCCTCCCAAGTGCTGGGATTACAGATGAGTGCCACCATGCCCATCTCCCTTCGTTATTTTTAAAAATAAAGAAGAAGGAATGGTGCAGTGGTTAGAGCACTTGCCTAGCGCTCACAAGGCCTTGAGTTCAGTTCCTCTGGGCCACATAAGCTGGATGTGGTGGCACTTGCCTACAATCTCAGAACTGGGAGACTGAAGTGGGAGGATTGCGGTGAGTTCAAGGCCACCCTGGACTACATAGTGAGTTCAGGACCAGCTTGGACTGTAGAGCAAGATCCTGTCCCAAAAAAATGAAATGAAACGAAGCAAAATAGATCTTGCCGAGTTTTAGAACTTCCCGTCCTCTTGCTTCAGCTGCCCAGTGTGCTGGGTTCACTGATGTGGCTACCACTCCTGGCTTCGTTGCTGCTCTTTGAACCAGATGGTCACGATTCGTAACGTATGGACACAGGAAAAAAAAAAAAAGACAAATGCCACACCGGGCCTGGCCCTCCAGAGCCTTTTGGGACTGCGTGCCATCAGATTTTTAGGGCACACTAGTGGCTGTCTATCTAAGGTCTAAAAACAGCTGTTTTTTTTTTTATGTACGTTTTTCCTTAAATCACTGTCTCCGTGTTCCCTGCCTTTGTAGACAGCAGTCAGTGTGCATTCTTTCCCGTGGGGCTAGGTGTAGGTGGAGCCCCGCCAAGGCACATTGAAGACCCTGTTTGTCATGACTCAGAGCTGTGATTGCAGGCAGGGGCTCTACTGTGCAGGGACCACGGGCTCCAGTGATACATGGTGGTACTTGACAGTTCCCCTTTTAGGTCTGGCAGGCATGGACCGTGCCTTGTCCATTAGATTATGGTGTGTCAGCATGTCTGTTTATACAGATAAACTACTCTCAGGAAGATTCCAGATACGTGGCCTATCCTCCGGATCATTAATCTCCCCAGACCACCGAGGTTTGTGGAGGTCCACACCCAGCAGCAAGAGCTGTGCCTTCCTCCCGGAGCGGAGGGTGCCCGCGGTCCTGCCAAAGTACCCCTTTCAAGCTCTGGAGCCCTTCTGCCAATGCTGGGGCTCCCTCAGAGGCCTGACCCTTGAGTGGCGAAAGGCAGGCATGAGGTGGTCACTCGGCCACAGTGGCTCCAACCAGTTGGTGACCTTGGATTAAGAGGCGAGTCTCCCTCCCCTCCCAGGATTCCCCATGGCTTACGGGCTCTAAACCCTGGACAAGTCAGCACTTGTTAAGTCCTGTGACCTGGAGACCTCAAAAGGTGACCCCTGGGCTGGAGGTAAGTGGATAGCATTGCCCCACTCTGCAGGGCTTGGAATGGCCACCAGAGGGAGCAACAGCTCACAGTGGCCAGGATGTACAGACAGCTGCATGGGAGGGGCCTCACCTGGCGGCGCAGGCCTGTCATCCCAGCACTCTGGGAGGCTGAGGCAGGAAGATGGCAGGTCGGAGCCACTCTGAGCTCACATGTGGATTTTGCAAGGCCCTGTCACAAAAAGAAATATATCCAGAGCTGGGTATGGGTGGGGCCAGGGGATGGCTCAGTGGGCAAAGTGCCAGCCTAGCATGTGTTGTCTGAAGCACTAAGTCCCCGAGTTCGATTCCCCAGCACCATGCAAGCTGGGTGTGATGGAGCACACCTGTAATCCCAGCACTCAGGAGGCTGAGGCAGGAGGATTCCCATGAGTCCAAGGCCAGTCTGGGCTCCGAAGTGAGTTCAGGACCAGCCTGGGCTACAGAGTGAGATCCTGCCTCAAAAAAAAAGAAAGAAAGAAAGAAAGAAAGAAAGAAAAAGAAAAAGAAAAAGAAAAAAAGCACCAGAGAACTGGAATACAGCTCTGTATGTCAAGGGCCTAGGTTTGCTTCCCAGTGCAAAAGCAGAACTTGAACTTGAGAAGTAGTAAGATTGGAGTGTATAGTATAGTTCTGTGATAAATTTTGTGACAAGATGCTGAAGTGCTTTTATCCCTTACTAGACTTACTGAACCATCTCTGTGGAGAAAAATTATGTATAGGGTATTTACAGTATTAAAACATACTCTTTTTTTCTTTTTTCTTTCTTTTTTTTTTTTTGAGACAGGGTCAGCTTCGTGGCTGACTAGGTGGATCCTAGTGGTACCCATGCCATCCGGTTTGAATTGTTGCTGGTCTGGTGTGTCGTGTGTCCTGTCTGTCTTTCCAGTGGCCTGACATTTGGGCTCTCCTTCCCTTGATGAGTGCGCGCTGTCTGTGGCCCGTTGGTCTCCTGGGTGCAGTGTCTGCACTGTGAACTGATGGTCTCTTCTTTCTTCCCCTCAGGCTCCTCGTCAGCGCCTCCCAGGATGGAAAGCTCATCATCTGGGACAGCTATACCACAAACAAGGTGTGCCATCGTGGGCTGGCAAGGTCTGCGCTGCAAGTTGTGTGCTGGGTCCTTGGGTCCTGTGGGCCAGTGGAAAAGCTGCCTCAGGGCTGGCCTTGGGTTGCAGGGGGAGCCCAATGCCTGCCTGGATTCTGGGAGAGCTGCCTTCCTGCCTCTACTCAGACTGGGACATTTTGCACTTTATAGAAGTGCAAAGATACAGCTTTTCATTCAGTTACTCACAAGAAATCATCTGAGAGGCGTTATGCTTTGAAGCATAAATTGTTTTTTAAGATTCAGCTCAGAGGTAGAGTACTTATTTGACATGTAGAAGGTCTTGGGTTGGACCACAGTGCCACAAAAACATAATTCATCTTAACCACACATGAACACATGCACCTGTAATCTCATCTCCTCAGGAGACCAAAGGAGGAGAATGACTCGAGTCCACCGTTCAAAACTAGCATGTACAACGCAGTATGATCCTGTCTCAAAAGAAAACCAAGCAAGCTGAGAGACGAGGGCTTACCTTGTATGTTCAAGGCCCTAGTTCAGTCTCAGCACCGCTCAAGAAGGGAATAACTTCATTTTTTTAAAGGTGGTTTTGTTTTGTTTTGTTTTGTTTTGTTCTGAGGCAGGGTCTTGCTCTGTAGTCCAGGCTGGTTCTGAATTCACTATGTTGCCCAGGCTGGCCTCAAACTCACAGCAGTTCAAATGCTGAGATAACAGGCATGTGCCACCACAACCAACTAATCTTTATGTGGTGTTGGGGAATTGAACCCAGGGCCTTGCACATTGTAGGCAAGCACTCTAACCACTGAGCTGCACTCGGAGCCCCTCTAGCTACTTTCTTTATTAAAGTGTAATAAATGTGTATAAGAGACTGCAGAAACTCCAGCAGACATGGAAAGCAGAGGGCGTATGTGGCAGGATGCCGAATTCTACGCACCGCTTCAGTGGAATTACTTTGTTTCTTAAATGAGGTCATTATCATTTTGACAAGCTAATGAGGTACATTACTGCTATTAAGTAAGTGCCCAAATTGTGATTTTAATAAAATTGTAAGTTGCTGAGTGCCTTGGCTCAAGCTTGTTCCAGCACTCAGTCTAAGGCAGCATAACCACAAGTTTGTCTCAAAATCAAAACTAATACTGGGCCTGGGCTATAGCTGGCCTCAATCCTTAATACCACCAGAGAGAGAGAGGTATTAAAAAATTGATTTGTAGTTTGTGGCACTGGCTTTCCAATCATACGACTTTTCTTTTTCTTTTCTTTCTTTCTTTTTTTTTTATTCTGGAGGCGGGCTGGTCTCAAACTCAGGGCCATCCTTCTGCCTCTGCCTCCTAGGTGCTGAGATCACCAGTATGCACCACCATGCCTTGCTTTTCTGGTGCTAGGCAAGCACATTAATCATTGAGCTATGACCCCCAGCCCAACATTTCTTTCTCTTTAAATAATTTATCTTTAAATATCTTGTTGTGTCCCTGTCTATGCAGTGAAAATTGAAAACTAAAAATGAATGTTCTTTTTTTGAGACAAGGTCTGGCTTAGTCGCCCAGGTTGATCTAAAATATCAAGATATCCTTCCGCCTCAGTTCTGAGTAGCTGGGACTGCAAGCGTGTGCCCCTACGGCCGGCTGAGGGTGAGTGATGTTGAGTGTGACAGTGTCGCTTTCTGTGCTCCTGTCCTCTAGGTCCACGCCATCCCTCTGCGCTCCTCCTGGGTCATGACCTGTGCTTATGCTCCGTCTGGGAACTACGTGGCTTGTGGTGGCCTGGACAACATCTGCTCCATTTATAATCTGAAAACTCGTGAAGGGAACGTGCGCGTGAGTCGCGAGCTGGCAGGGCACACAGGTGGGCACTCATCGGTAACGGTGGGCAGCGTGGGCTGCTCCCCGGGGCTCAGGGTATACTCTTGATCCTCAGCTCTTGTCAGTCATTGTTAAGGATGCTGCCCAAGGGATAACCTGTTTGGGGTCCCACCCTCCCCCAAAAGTGAGAGCTTTTACCTTCTGTCCCTGGTTTCTAAATAACGGTCCTTTCTATACCTTGAAAAAGGAAAAGAGAGGAGGAGGAATAGCATAGTGGTGAGAGTACTTGCCTAGAAAAGCAAAACAAGTTACTGGATCAAGTAAAAGTTAGAATCATGGCTGGACGTGGTGGTGCACTCCTGTGATCCCATCACTGTCGGAGGCTGAGGCAGGAGGACTTGGAAATTCCAGCCTAGCTTTGCTTACTTAGTGTCTGGGTGAGATCCTGTCTCAAGATAAAGTGGGGGGGGGGGGGGGGGTGGGCTTGTCGCTCCGTGTGAAGGCTCTGTATTCAGTTCCCAATGTTGGAGGAAAGAGAAAACACGCCGGCCGCCTGTTGTTGCTAATCTCTGTGCTGTGCTATTTTCTTCCTTTGATACTGCTTCCTCCTTCATTTTCCAGTTTCTTAGGTGGAACCTTGAAACCTTTGGGTTGCTATACTGGAGATCAAGTTTATACTCTGCTATATTCTCGGCCCGTTTCTATTTTTGTTTTTTGATACAGGGTCTCACCAAGTACCTCAGCATAGGCCTCAACCATTTTCTTCTTCTTCTTTTTTTTTTTTTTTTTTTTTTGAGACAAGGTCTCACTGTAGTCCAGGCTGGTTCTGCACTCAGTATGCAGCCCAGGCTGGCCTTCAGTCATGGCAGTGCTCCTGCCTCAGCCTCTCTAGTGCTGGGATTACAGGTACACCCTACCATGCCTGGCTTATGTGGTGCTTGGGAATCGAACTTAACACTTAGTTCTTAATAGGCATGTGCTTTAACCACTGAGCCATTCCTCCAACCTACCAGCCCCTAATTTTATTGCACCTTCTTTTTAATTTTTATTTTATTTTATTTTATTTGAGGCAGGGTCTCTGTGTAGTTCAGGCTGCTCCTGAACTCACTATGAGCCCAGGCTGGCCTTGAATTTGTGGCAATCCTCCTGCCTCAGCCTCCCTAGTGCTGGGATTACAGGCCTACACCAACACACCTGGCTTTATGTGGTGCAGGGGAATTGGACCCAGGGCCTTGTGCTTGCTGGGCATGTGCTGTAGTGGCTGTGCTGTTCCTCTAGACTAGACTGCTGCTCTTGAAGTTATTTTTTTTCTCAATACACAGAATACTGGGTTGCCTTTTGGCCCTTCTTCCCCTTTTCCCTCTTAGCCTTTGAGAACTGGCTTTCGGTTTCCTCGCTGGCCTTGGTGTATCTCAGTGCGGTTTCCTGTCTCCGTGGTGCCCTGGCACCTTGGACGTGACGCGGCCTTCCCCATTCCTGCCTGCTCGGGTGCCTTCTCTCCCGCGTTCTCATCCTTAGCACATGGGTTTCCATCCTGTTGCCCCTGGCTTTCCTGGCTTGTCTCCGTCTCCACTTCCTCAGGTTTGTCTGTTTCTGTTTCCACTCAAACTCGCTGGATTCTGCCACCTCGGTTTTGCAGTCTATCCAACAGGTGGCTCCCCTGCACCGTCGCGTGAGCTGTGTTTGAGGGCGGCCCTGCCTGCACAAGAGTGGAAACACCCCCCCACACACAAACACACACACACACTTGTGCTTGAGGTGCTTCTGCACCTCCAGCAAAGTTCACGTTTCTGATCATCTATTTTTCTATTTTATTATTTGTCTTTGAGGCTGGAGGAATAGCTTAGTGGCTAAAGCACTTGTCTAACAAGCTCAAGGCCAAGTTTGATTTCCTAGCACCACATAAGCTGGGCATGGTGGCGTACACCTATAATCTCAGCACTCGGGAGGCTGAGGCGGGATTGCTGGGAGTTCGAAGCCAGCCTGGGTTCCATAGTGAGTTTAGGACCAATCAGGACTAGAGTAAGACCTTGTCTGGGGGTGGGGGGGGGCGCTTCACTTTTATTTAAAAGTGGTTTTTATTTTTCTGCTGAGATTTTGATTTTGTTTATAAAAAGCATATTTTGTTTTTATCCTGAGATGTTAAAATGACTGCCTTTAAGTTGTTTTTTGTAAGCCAGGCCTGATAGCACAGGCCCATAATCTCAGTATTTTGGGAGACTCAGGCAGGAGGGCCGTAAGTGAGGGCAGCCTGGGTGATTCTGGGACCCTGTCTGAAGCTGCTGGAGCTGGAGGTATGGGTCACTGGGAGAGGGTCCTTGTCTGTCACGTTTAGTACTGCCAAAGAAAGGAGAAACGCTCTATTAATTGCAGCACCTAATCGTCCTAGGAGTGATACCTGTTACTCTGTCTTTTTTAATTTGGGGGTGTTTTGCCTTTCTGTATTGCATATGACTGTTTCGAATTGCAGCCTGGATGTTGTGTTGTCCTAGATCCATCTTCTGGATTCTGGTGTGTCCCTGAGACCCCCGTGTGGGGTGGTATCTTGTCTGACAGAGGAACTGTCTTCCTTTGCTGACAGCAGGGGTGATGTCGTTTCCTTCCCTTGCACTGATGTGGCTTCCTCTGCCTGTGTAGTGCCGGGGCTAGGCCTGTGGCCTGTGGCTGGATGCACTCTGAGCAGGCTGCTGAAGCCGTGAGCACAGTTCGTAGCCAGTCTCAGGAAGAGGCTCTGCAGCCAGCCGGTCTGTTTCTATTCTCAGGAGACAGGGTGCATAGGTACAAGCAGGGCCCCTCTGTGGAGTCTGCAGCCTAGGCTTTGGGAAGGTGGAGCCAGACTTCAGAAGGCAACAGGGACAGGCCTTCTGCTGTGTGGCCTTAGGCCAGCCAGCGAGGGCTGCCTGGGATGGAATGTTTGTCACTGTTATTTTAAACATATTACACCTAAAGGCACTGTCCAAGTTCTCTTTTAGGGAAAATAATTACGGAGGCATTAGATCACATTTGAAAAATGACTAATTGCCTAAAACCTGATTTCTGATGACGCCATGAAGCCTAGTCACACAAGCGTCCTTAGTGCTGACCCTAGGCAATAGAAGGAGACCTGTGTGTGTCCTTGGGCTGCTCTTCACAGAGTCAGTAGGGAAACATGGGCACCCCGACTGGCTGCAGCTTTTTGGGCCAAGCCTGGCGGGGTCTCCCTGGTACAGTGTGGTGGCCTCACTCAGGGCTGGGATCCTGCACAATAGCTGCAGCTTTCCTTTTTCTTTCTTTTTCTTTCTTTCTTTCTTTTTCTTTTCTTCTTTTATTCAGGGTCGCTTTGTAGGCCAGGTTAGTCTATAGTCCTCCTGCCTCACCCTCCCAAGAGCTAGGATTAGAGGCTGGGATTACAGGTGTGCCCCACCACACCCAGATTTATGTGATGCTGGGGAATTGAACCCAGGGCCTTGTGCTTGCAACACAAGTGCTTTGACCGCTGTGCCATTCCTCCAGTCCCCTGACTTAAACTTTGATTTTGGGGTAGTGTCTCTTCCTCCAGTGAGAGGCCAGGCACTTCCCTTGTTCCCAGAAGCGAATGGGTTTTTCCTGACCACAGTGGACGTGGCTGCTGGAGCAAAGGTGCCTCACACCACCTGCTTCGGAAGTCACTCCCTCACGCCTGCCCTTGGCAGCAGGCCCTTTCTCTGCTGTTACGCAGGCAGTCCCAGCTTCCTGGCCATCTTAACAGCCTAGCCACAGACAGAATGATCTCTTTTTATGGGTGGAATCAGGCCTGGCACAGTCCCTGGCTGGGTAAAACATTTCCCACACCAGCCAGCTATACTCTGTCAGACCCAGGCCACCTGGCTGTGACGTGCACGAGGCAGCTGCATGTCCACTGTACTCATGACAGCCCTGTCTCTCCACCAGCTGGTCCTTACATATCAAGTCTCCTTCCTCCCTTAAGGGACAGTCCTTGACATTCCCGCACATTTAGGTCTTCCTGGTTCTTTGTCCTTTACTTTGCCTTGAAGTGGTGCCCACCATTTGCCAAAGCTGGGCCTTTCCTGTAGCATTGGGCTGACCATCTTCCCCTTGGACACAAACACCCTCGGGTCTTGGTGGTGTTCCTGGGCCAGGCCGGGACTGGTCCAGATGCTCCTTGGCTCTGTGATCTTGCAGCAGGGGCAAACACTGGCAACCTTGGGCAGCCAGGTTTCAGTGGTCTCCTGTGGCCTCCCGCAGGTGGAGCCTTATCCTTGGTCTCTGTCCTCTGCTCCCTGGCATAGTGAGTTCAGAGCCAGCCTGGACTACAGAGTAAGACACTTGTCTCAAAAGAAAAAAAAAAACTGTCGATGGGTATTTATTGTAGAGATGTTGGAAAAGAAATTTGAATTATCTTCTCCCCCCCCCCCCAAAATCCCAACTACATTGCTCTCGCTCTCTCACTCTTTCTCTCTCTCTCTCTCTCTCTCTCTCTCTCTCTCGTTTGTTTTGCTCTTGAGACAGGGTCTTGCTTTATAGTCCAGGCAGGCCTCGAATCCATATTCTTCCTGCGTCAGCCTCTTCTGTGCCAGGAGGCCCCAAGAGTATCTTTCTTTTCCCCCACTATTTTTATTAATTTACAAATGTAATACATAGTGTTTACAATGAGTTTGGGTGTTTCGTGCACATATGTATCATATCAACTTTACAATCCCTTCCCATTTTCTACCCTCCCACCCCTTTCCTATCCCTTCCCCCAACTGCGGCTATCACTTCCATGTGGTTCCAAAGAATGTCTGTGGTCTGGGTTTTCCAAGTCAGAGAAACCATACAGTGTTTAACATATTAATCTTCCGTACTTAAGTCGCCACTCTAACTCAGCTTCCTATTCCTGGAATGGGTCGCAGTAGTTAAATCTTGATGCCTCTTCTCAGAATCCATCCAATCCCTTTAATGGGATATTTACCAAAAGTTTGTTTTTCTATATTTTGCTATATCTTTGTTGTTATTCTTCAACATGGTCTTACCCACCAGTTCACATTAGAAAAGAACTACAGGCATGTAGTTCAAAAGACCCAAGAGTATCTTTAAGGAGTTATGGAGGAGCTGGAGGAATTGCACAGTGGTTAGAGCCCTTTCCTAGCAAGTTCAGGGCCCTGAGTTCACTTTCCCAGCACCACATAAGATGAATATGGTGGTGCACACCTGAAATCCCAGCACTTGGGAGGCTGAGGGAGGAGGATTCCTGTGAGTTTGAAGCCAACCTG
Source organism: Ctenodactylus gundi (assembly GCA_004027205.1). NCBI lineage: Eukaryota > Metazoa > Chordata > Mammalia > Rodentia > Ctenodactylidae > Ctenodactylus > Ctenodactylus gundi. The sequence continues at coordinate 13,448 of PVKB01007366.1, read as the reverse complement.
AGCCTCCACAGTGAGTTCAAGACCAGCTTGAATTTCACATGAGACCTGTCTCAAAAAAAGGAGTGAAAATCATTTTGTGCAGTCCATTAATTTGAGCCTGGTTTTGTACACTTAGGTAGTACCCGGGTTTTTTCCTCTCTTTAACGTGCTAAACCACAGAAAAGACTAAAAATTGAGCCATAAGATCATGGGGACTACCAGTTGTCCTGCTCAGTTACAGGGAGTATTTGTGTAGATTGTGAAGATTGCGAGTGCTAGGTGTGTAGAGGACATAAAGGACACCAGGGTGGCCCTCCCAGTGCCACGCCTCACCTGTCTCTGTTCCTGAGGCTCTCATGGTCCCTGCCCTGTCAGGCTGCCAGCTTAACACTGGTGCTGGGTAGGCCACAGGCCCACAGTTGGCATATGTGAGGTGTGGGCAGAGCTCCTGCACCTCTATTCCCCATCCTCTGTACTAACAGTCCCTGGAGAGCTATGAGGCCAGTGGACACCTCCCAGGCAGGAGTGTGGAAAAAGAGCCCAGGGATCATGCCCGTGTCCCTCCACACACCCACTTAACATGCTTCTCGAGGTGAGCACTGGCAGAGCCAGGGCCCCACGCCGTGAGGCAAGGCCAAGTCCCCACCTTCCAGGCCATGCATGCCAGGCCTGGGACTACGTGCCCTGTGCTGTCAGTGGTGTGTGGGCCCATGGAAGCGCTCCTCTCCCTCAGCAGTCAGTGTGCAACCCTGACTGCTGGGCTGTGCCTCATGGAGCCCCACACGGTGTTTGCATGAACGTAGCATGGGCGCTGGGGATGGGGCCTCACTGGAATCTGCTTTCTGACAGGTTACCTGTCCTGCTGCCGGTTTCTAGACGACAATCAGATCGTCACCAGCTCTGGCGACACCACGTGGTGAGTGCAGACCCTCTAGAGAGTGGTTTCTGTGAATGAGGTTGAGCCATGTAGGAAGGACCGTTTCTGTGCAGAGTGACCGGGCAGCAGTGTTTCCTTCGCAGTTTTACGAAGTGTCATTTTGAACTGAGAACTGAAATGCAGGTGTTTCTGTATCGTAACCCTGCATGAAAGACCTCCCATCCTTTGTTTCCCCTTCGTATTTACCTGGCTAGGTGATGTCCATGGCCACTGGGTCAGAGGCTTTGGCTGCCCGTCTCCTTTCTCACTGTTAGAATGACTGCTGGAGTTACAGAGTCTCCCTTCAACCCTTCAGAGTGCAGGGACTCAGTGCTGGCTGGCTCCAGTTGTGTGGTTGGCACAGCCCCACGTGGTCACTGTATCGCATTGCCACAGTGGGCTGGGCCATCTGCACTGGAGGACCCTTGGTGAGAAGCTGGTTCAGAAGCTCTTCTGAGACGCTTGGGCTCCCCACTTGCTTAGCTGTCCCTCCGGCTCATGAGGGGATCTTGTGCAGCGTGTTGGCATTGACGGTGCTACTGGGCTCAGCCAGGGCTGGGGCATTTGCAGCTTGGAGCCCGTGCCTACTCTGTGAGGGTGTGATGGTGCCTCACCTTTGACAGCTCAGGCAGGAATGTGGAACCTCCTGTTCAGCCATAAAAGCCACCTTTGCCTCCTGTTTGTGACCCACAAAGGTCTCAGGGTCTCAAATTGTGCTAAGTTACTGATTCACCTGGCCTCTTCTTGAGGTGCCAGATGGGGCTGTGTGGGGGGAAGGGCCTCTCCTTCCGCAGGGCCTCCTGCGGCCCCTTCACCTGAGAGTCCAAGTGCTGGCACAGCCCCTCGGGCTCTGGGGCAGGGCCGCAGGAGCTGCCTGGGGCCTGTGTGCGTGCTCATCCTCACACTTGAACTTACCCTCTTCACCTTTTCTGTGAACAAACATTATTACGAAGTTTGTGTTTGACATATGGGAACGTACAGAGGTCATTATGGTCCTTGTGGCTCTCAGGGGTGTCAGGTAGCTGGTAGTGTGTGCCACACCCTGATGCCTGCTGTGTCCCTGCTCCAGTGCACTCTGGGACATTGAGACCGGCCAGCAGACGACCACGTTTACTGGACACACTGGAGATGTCATGAGCCTGTCTCTGGCTCCCGACACCCGGCTGTTCGTCTCTGGTGCGTGTGATGCATCCGCCAAGCTCTGGGATGTGCGAGAAGGCATGTGCCGGCAGACCTTCACGGGCCACGAGTCGGACATCAACGCCATCTGCGTGAGTGCAGGCACTAGCCCCTCTTCTCCATGCACAGTGCGTCCAGATAAGACGCCGTGGCTGGGAGCTACTGTGACCTCTGGGGGCCAGCTGACTGTGCCTTGTGTGTCTCAGAAGGCTGACGTGGCTGCAATAAGCCAGGCCTGTCCCCATGCGCAGGTGACCTGTGGCTGACATACTGGGGCCTGCTGGGCCCTCTGCTGCTCAAGAGCAGGGTACCACTGAGCAGGCTGTGCCCTCGCCAGCACCCTCCCCCTGGCTGGGGTTTTGTAGCTCAGGCCTCCTGCCACAGGTGGGAAGTGGAGGTGGCCCCAGGCCTCTCCTCCTTGGTCTACTTTGGGCTGGCACAAGCCTCTCATCCTGACCACGGGCTCCTTCATCCACAGGCCTAAAACCTGCCCCTCCCCATCACACGGTGCAGTCCTGTGGGCTTGTCCTGGCCAGAGAGTTGCCCAGCAGCAGCCGTGTTTCGCTGGTTCTTTGGGAGCAGCCTCTTCTGTCTCCGCAGCCTTTTCTTACGGTTACTGTTTCTCCCAATGGCCTTCTCTTCCAGTTCTTTCCAAATGGTAATGCGTTTGCCACCGGCTCAGATGACGCAACCTGCAGGCTGTTCGATCTTCGTGCGGACCAGGAGCTCATGACCTACTCCCACGACAATATCATCTGTGGAATCACCTCCGTCTCCTTCTCCAAGAGTGGCCGTCTGCTCCTTGCCGGCTACGACGACTTCAACTGCAATGTGTGGGACGCACTCAAAGCAGACAGGGCCGGTAGGCGTCACCGGCCATTCTGGGACCTGGGCCCTGCACGCCTGTATGCTTCTCGAGGGTGGGCATGATACTCAGGAGCTGAAGCGCCCCGGATGCATCAGCCAGGCAGGCTATGTGTGGCACAGCAGGAGCTGACAGGGACAGGCTGTGCCACGGCTCAGGCTCTGCCCCTAAGGAGTCGCTCCGTAGGCACAGGGGCTCTTAACCTGCACCAGGCCAAGAGAGTCAGGGAGGCTGGCGAGTCTACGCTCCTCTTCTGGGTGCTAAACCTGTGCTTTCTGGGTCTGTTGGGTGCTGGCTCTGCCGTTCAGGCCAAGAGGGCCTGCTGGTTAGCCACCAGCACCAGGGCCCAGTGATAGGATGTCACCTGCACTCAGTGCATCAGAAGCAGGTTTGTTATTGCCAAGGGCATCAGTTCACATGCTGGTCAAAAGATGAGACTACTGTTAATAATTTTGTTTGTTGGGCTGGGGCATAGGTTGGCAGTTAAGGCACTTGCCTGACAATCACAAATTCCCTGGTTGAACAGGGTGGTGCATGCCTTTAATTCCAGCACTCAGGAGGCCAAGGCAGGAGAATTATCATGCGTTCTAGGCCGGCCTAGACTACAGAGCGTGACCCTGTCTCTAAATAAATAAGTAAGTAAATGATAGGTACAGCTTCATGTCCTGGGTTTAATCCCCAGTAATAGACATTTGAGCATTTAAAAAACAACTCTGGCCTGGCAGGCAAGCATTTATTTTTATTCTGTTATTTAGGCTTCCTAAAATGAGTGTGGAGAAGCCAGCGTGAGGGGTGCGCTGTGCATGTGTGTGCGCTCCTGGTCGCTCCCTTGCACTTGGCTGTATTTCCTGCAGTTGTCTTGGTTATCTGTGGAGGTTGTGAGTCCCTGTTAGCAAGACCATCGTCAGCCTCAGTGTATTTCTGCTCAGATGAGCCTTTTTCCCTCCTAGCGTCTGTCCTTGCCACTGAGGCCTTGCTGGGACTTGGCCCTGAGGGGTCCAGGTTCTGTGCCTTCAAGACAAGCCATCCAGCCCCTTGTCAGTGGCTCAGACCCATCAGTACGCCGCCTCTGGGCTCCCAGTGACCGCACTGTCTTTGCTCCCAGGTGTCTTGGCTGGGCACGACAACCGCGTCAGCTGCCTGGGGGTGACTGACGACGGCATGGCTGTGGCAACAGGGTCCTGGGACAGCTTCCTCAAGATCTGGAACTAACGCCTGCAGGTAATGTCATAGACCCCTGCCTCCCCGAGTGGAGCCGAGTCCCCACAGCAGGGGCAAGGTCTCTGTGCAGGGCCCCAGAGCAAGCACAGTGGTGGCATTGGTGGTGGCCCTAGCGCCAGAGCAGGAGGTAGGCAGGGCGGTGGTGCCGACTCTGTGCTCTGTTCTTCAGCAGGTGACCCACGGTGACTGGAAGAGCATTCCAGCGGTGGAGCTGCAGGGACAGCGTATCCTCTCGCCCGCACGAACGTGGACGCCCACTCCCTCTACTCAAAGGGCAGACCTTTCTCCTTCACTCACTGCTGAAACCAAGAGCACAATCCCACGACCAGAGGACCGAAAAAAATTGTGCATTCCTTCCGGGGCCATTGTCTTTGTTTTCTTTTTTGTCTTGAATGAATTTTAAAAGGAAATACTACAATAAAAATGTTAACCGAAGGTAACCTGCGTGTAATTGTGAGACAGACACGCCTTCTCACTAGTTCATTTGCAGTGTAGACAGTGATCCTGTTTTGTGGCATTCATGCAAAACAAGTCAAGGACTTTAATCTTGTAATCCTTTCTAAATTTCAAGTTTTGTTGATAACAAGATTCGGAAGCATTCACATCTCTTTCCTGAAGTATGTTGCTGTATGTCCAGTGCTTGCGGAACCGTTGCCGGGGCAGGTCTCTGATGGGGTCACGGCGCAGTTTTGTCGCTGGCTGCTTATCTGTCCTGTGTCACAGGTGACTGTTGCACACAGACTCGGCGCAGTGGAAGAGAAGAGTGTGAAACAGATCCCTTCCCTCTGCTGAGCGGAGTCAGACCCGCCCCCCCTCCTACTGGCCCCACCGTCCTGTCCCTGTCCGCTTCCCTCTCCCCACTTCCTGTTCTGTGGGAGGGGACTTTGTAACCGCTCTGCCCCACCCCAGTCCATCAGGAACTGTCCTCCAGAGATGCCCGTCCAGTGCTTGGATAGTCAGTCGGTTCTTTGTGTATGAAACAAATGTACAAATCAATGTTTTGAAAATAATGATCTCAGACTTTCTAAGTTAAATTTTAAAGATCTGATTGTTTGCCATATGGGGTGGGTTTACTCTTAGAATCGCATGCTGTAGAAATGCTCAAAAGTGCATATAGGACTCCGTCCTTAGATGTTCTTTCTTTTAAGAAATAACCTCTTAAAAGTTGTAACTGGTGGCTCTGTCCACTTTCTGCTTCTACTCTGCACATGTATTGGAAGCAGAGAGCGCTCTACACGCTTGAGTAGCAGGATAAGTCACTGTTTTCTTTTCTTCTTTAAAAAAAAAAAGAAGTCCTGTTGGAACAATTGCTGTTGGATTCCGTGGATGGGGAGGGCGGGCAGGAGCGCGCCCACCTCTGCCACTTCCTCCCAGTGTCTCCGTTTCACACCGTGTAGACCTTCCTGGGTCCACCTGGAGTCCAACGTGAGCAGCAGCGTGGGGACAGCAGTGTTCCTTGGCCCGTTCCTGGCCCACCCCACCCCCACTCCCCCCTCCCGTGTCCCTCCTAGCAGCGTAGTGGCTTCGCCATCCCCTTCCCTGCAACACCCTATCCAAACTGTGCTGTGACCGTGCGGTAGGCCTGGACCTGGCAGAGAATCCAGCGAAGCCCTCCCCGACTGTAGAGCTCGGCACTGCACCCTCACCTTTTGTATTTAATTTTAAAGTCAGTGTACTGCAAGGAGGCTGGATGCAAGATAGATACTCTATTAAAACTGTACTGTTATTTAAGGTGTAATAAAGCAGTTTGACATGAGGGATTCTGCTGTGCTGGTCATTGGCAGGTCCGTCTCGGTGGGGGGCTGGTGCTCCTTGGCCACCCTCGCTGCCACAACTCCTGGTGGATGTGGTCCACCCCGGTTTGGAGGCCAGTGCAGAGGAGCTGCCTGTGCGGGAGAACTACCTGTCCTGGCTTCCTCCAGCCAAGGAAGCCATCGTGTCAGGGTGAGTTAGTCCCATGATGGTTGCAGCAAGTAGAACAGGCTGATTTTTTTGGTTGGGGGCGGGTGAAGGGGTAAGACAGACGGGGTTCCACTCTAGCTCAGGCTGATCCTGAACTCACTGGTGTAGCCCAGACTGGCCTTGGACTCGATTGTCCTATCAACCTGCCTCAGCCTCCGGAGTGTGGAGTGCTGGGATTACAGGCGTGCACCACCATGCCCAGCTCTGTGTGGTGCTGGGGAATCGAAGTTGGCCTTGTACTTGCAAGGCAAGTGCTTTGACCACTGTGCCATTCCTCCAGCCCCAGCAGGCCAGTTATGTGTGGCCTGCGAATGATGTCATGCATATCCGTGGCCCTTGGCAGAAAGGTGCCTCACCCTTGCCTGGAGTATCTGAGGACACACTTCACTTTTAACTGAGCCATGTCTTCTCGGCTGAATAAACTTGACCTGCTGCTGCCACAGAAGTGTGGCAGAGCTGGGCCCGCACTCAGGCCTGTCATCCCAGCCCCGTGGGGAGCTAAGGCAGAAGGATTACAAGTGCAAGCCCAGCCTGAAGAACGAGTGACTTAGTGAGACCCTATCTCAAAATCAGACGTGGAGATGGGCTGGGGATTGACCCCCATACCTCAGAAAAGGCGGGCAGCAGGGCAGCAGGCCTTACTGAAAGTTTTCCTGTCAGTGGTTGCCGCGTCAGGCCCCAGTTGCGAGGGTAAGTCAGAGGGAGGCAGGCTGCGAAGAGAAGGCTTTATTGGGAAACTTGCAGAAGGGGCAAGGAAAGGGGTAAAGCTTCCGCTGGCCAGAAGAGGGGACTAGCAAATGTGGGTTGTCCATGTGGCCCCCTGTTGAGGGGTTTTTACAGCGTAGCTGGGTAAGGGGCTGTCCTATGCTAAACAGCTCAGTTGGGGCTGGCTGCTAGGTTCTCCGCCCTAAACACTGCTGCAGCCCACCCTTAAATACTTTCTTCCTTAAAGATCTTTGTCTTTTAACTGAGTTCTGGGGAGTGGTCAGCTACAGACTGTCATGAGTTATAGCCAGCTGCCTTTTCTATAATCCTGCCCTCCGGTGAGTTTTCCATTTCTGGGGAACTCTGTATCCCTAACTAACAGCCCACAACCCCACTGTCTCCTCTCACCCTGTCCCCCAGCTTCATATCCACTCCACTGGAGCGCTTTTTTGGTGCAGTTCCGCAGTAATCCTAGCATTCTGGAGGCTGAGGCAGTCCTACATAGTTCAGGACCAGCCTGGACCACAGAGCCAGACCCTGTGGCCCAGGCTGGCCTTGGACTCATGGCAGTTTCTCCTCAGCCTCCCCAATGCTGGGATTTACAGGCCTGTACCACCACACCTGTACTTGGTGCCGGGGAATAGAACTCAGGGCCTTGATCTTGCAAGGCAAGCACTTGAGCTGCTGTGCCATTCCTCCAGCCAAAAATAAATAATAAAATATTATTTTGAAGGTTATAATATAAAAGGCAACTTTGTAATTTTCATGACTCAGGCACTGGTACTTTCCATAAAGTATGTAAGAAAGTCCCTTCTTAGGTTGAGTGTCGTGGTGCGCACCTGTAATCCCAGCACTCGGGAGGCTGAGGCAGGAGGATTACCTTGAGTCCAAGGACAGGCTGGGCTCCATAGTAAGTTCAGGACCAGCCTGGGCTGCAGAGCGAGACCCTGTCTCAAAAACAAAAAAACTGGAGGGCAGGAGGAGCTGCAGCCTCAGGGTCCCCTGCAAGAGCCTGCCCGCAGGGCCCTACCTCCTGGGGTCTGAGTCACTTGGCCCTGCTGTATCCCACGCACAGCACCCAGGTGACCTCTGTCCTGCATTTCATTTCCAGTTGGGTGGGAACATCCAGCTGCCCCTGCAGAGCAGAGCCTCGCCCTCTCTGGGACCCTCTGCAGCAGGGACAAGGACAGGTGTGGAGCCCACCAGCAGCACTGCCCCCAGTCAGTCTCGGGAGTTTGGGTGCTGGGGCAGGGGCTGCCCCTGGGAGGGTGTTGCCCTGGTTCCAGCCGGGCGTCTACCAACCTACTCACCCTTCTGTGCCCTTGCTCCCTGCTTCCCCCCTCCAGCCGAGCCTCCCACTCGTCCCTGAGCACCTCGCCCGCCCCGTGGGCTCCTCAGCCTGAGCTGTCCCCCGTTGGCCACCTCCACCCTTTCCACACCGCGGCAGCAGGCAAGGTGCTGGACCTCTGTGCCTCTTTCCCCATGTGCAGACGCTGGCCGAAGGCTGCAGGCCTGTGTGAAGTCCCACACTGGGGGCTGAGGTGGGACAGGTATGTTGCTCGATGTCTACATTCTAGAGCTCTCAGTATGATTTAAGAATAATCAGCCAGAGCTCACAGAAGATCTAAAGCCAGAACAGGCTTGGTGAGAAAGTTCTCGAGAGGTCGCGAGGGGTCCTGAGTGAGGGTCCTGCGAGGGTGAAGGATGTGAGCCCAGCAAGCTTTTGCTCAGGTGGTTTCCAAGTCCTCTTGTGGTGGGATTGCAGAACACCGCAAGCTACTCATTAACTTAGGGCTAGAGTCTACCAGAAACTGGGAAAAAGAGGATAAGCTGCCTGTTACAGCTGCTTTATTGTTTCCTGGAGGGGCTGGGGCTTTGACTGCGACCTTGACTCCACCTGGATTCTACCTACTGCCATGGCCTCTGGAATGCCCTGGCATAGCCCTGCCCACGTACCCCACCTATTCTATCAGATGGACTGAAAGTTCTAGGTCAGCCTAGGAAATTTAGTGAGAACCCCTCAAAAGCAAAAGTGGGGGCTGGGTATGTAGAGGATGTATTAGTTTGGTTCTTACCAAAAGCAGAACTTACAGAAATTATAACAAAAGGATCTATTTGGAAGGCTCACAGGTGTGAGGACACAGATAGCCCAAGGTGGCAGCCTGCCAGTGCAGGAGCTGGAGGGTCTGATGGCTGCTCAGCCACAAGGTAGAGCTCCCATCCGGGACTGCAGGACAGCCGGCGGGGAGAGTCGGCTGGATCTCGGTTGTTTAAAGAACAGTGGCGGAGACCAGAGACTGAAAATCAACAGTGGGTAGACAGGCACAGGCCCAGACTGGAGCTAATCTGTGATGAAGATCTGCAGCATGCAGCAAGTCGGTGTGCCTACAGGACTGCAAGGTGAGAGCTTTCCCAGAGGAAGCAGCTCCAACGATCTTACTTTTATACAGCTGGAGTGCTCGCACTCTAATCTAGGCTTGTTCCTAATTTTCTAAACTAGGTGTGGTTCCTAAACCTAATCCAGGAGTGGTTCCTGATTGCCTTAAACTGATATAATTTCTCCAGCGGTCACAGAGGAATAGCACAGAAGTTAGAGCCCTTGCCTAGCAAGCAAAGACTTTGGGTTTCATTCCCCAGCATATAAATTGGGCATGGTGGTGCATGCTTGTAATCCCAGTAATCAGGAGGCTGAGGCAGGAGGATTGTTGTGAGTTGAAGGCCAGCGTGGGCTACATGGAGAGTTCAGGAGTAGCCTGGACTAAATCCTGGACTAGAATGAGACTCTGTCTCTAAATAAGTAAATGTAAAAGATAAAATAGGGTCTCGTGCCTGGAATACCCTATCTCAAAATACAAAGGCTGAGGCAGGCGATTGTCCTGAGGCCAAGGCCAGCCTGAGCTACACCGAGTGAGTTCAGGACCGTTCTGGGCTACAGAGCGAAGCGAGACTGTCTCAAAAAAGAGAGAGGGCAGAGAGAGAGAAGGGGTGAAGAATATCAAGTGAGAGATACCCCGGCAGGCCGAGTCCACAGCTCTGGAGCTGAGACAAACTGGGGCAAAGCCTGTCACCACCGTCATCCCCGGGCAGCACCCGTGTCGGGGCACGATAGCCCGACCTGCCTCCTTGCCTCCCGTGCCCAGGTGGCCTCTGGCTGCTCTTGCTGCCTGGGATTCGGCCCAGGTGGAGTGCCCTAGAGCCTCCCGGGGAATTTCCCGTGCCCTTGGCGCCGCGCCCACCCTGGCTCCGGACTGCCGTCCACACTGCCCGGCTGGGCTCCCAGGCTGCCCACCTCCAGGGTCTGACCGGGCAGCCTCTGCTCATCTGAAATGGGGAAGCCGTGCTGCAGGCTGAAGGCCAGGAGGGACACACTTCGTGGGCCGCGGCTCCGGTGGGCAACCCTGGAGTTTTCAGAGCGGGCACAACGGGAGGGCTGTGTCGCCTGGGACCGAGGACATGAGCTGGGTGCCTTGGTGCCAAACACTGCAGGCCCGCCAAGCGCTGTCATCACACCAGGCATTCCCTCCAGGTACGCGGTGCCGGGGTGCCGGCCTCGCTGGGAGAAACCTCAGCCACGCTGTGGTCCCGGCGCCGACCCCAGGCCTTCGCCCTGCGGTGGATGTTTGCTGAGGAGCTAGGCTGCTGCTCAGCCAGGATTCGAACTTGTGGTCCTCTTGGCCCCGCCTCCCCAGTGCCTGAATTACAGGCTTGGGCCCCACCCATCTTGATGGTGTCACTTTGGGGAAGTAGTTGTTTACAAATTAACCCATAGGGAAGTTGTACAGTTCAGGAAACCCCAAATTCCCACTCCTCTTCCTCGGTCACTCTTGGGGCCCCCGCTGCGCAGCAGTCCAGGGACCGCGGGGTCGCAGGTCGCGGGAATCCTCGCCCGACAGCAGCCCAGCACAGCAGGTATGGGGCACCGGGGGCCTGCTGGCCAGGATGCACAGGGCACAGCAGGGCCAGCGCGTGTGGGCGCAGCCGCGCTGCGGAGGCGTGGGCCTTGGTCGGCTGTGTCTGTGGTACCAGAGACGGAACCCCGGGTCCTCACACTGGGCTGCATTCCCAGCCCACTTTCATTTCTGACTCCGAGAGAGGATCTAGCTAGGTCTCTAAGCTGCCCAGGCTGGGCTCCAGCCTGGGATCCTCCCGCCTCGGCCTCCCGGAGTGCTCGGGTCACAGGCCTGTGTCACCGAGCCCGTTGGAAACGCAGGCAAGCAGCAGCCAGTTGTGCACACCCTGGCCAAGCGCCCTTTGGACCAGTTGTCACCGGGCCTGGCGACCCGTGCGCCCGGTACCGGGTGAGCCCAAGGTGCCGCCGGAGGCTCCGAGGTCGCGGCCGCAGCCCTCGCCCACGCGCTCCGGGCCGCGGGTGCGGCCGCCCCGTTCCAGCCGCCCGGCGCCGGCAGGGGCGTGAAGGCGAAGCTCGGGGTTCGGAGCGACTGTCTGGCACGCACCAGGCCCGGGGCTCGATCCGCCAGCCCGGCTCACGCCTGGCAAGCCCGGCCCTTGGGAGGCGGCGGCAGGACGCCCGCCGCGAGCTCGAGGTCCGCCCGGGCTACGAGCAAGATGCGGTGTCCAAAAAACGAAGCAGTACGCCGGGCGGGCGGGCGGCGCGCGCCCGTGATCCCGGCGCTCGAGGCCGAGGCGGGAGGGTGTCAGGGAGTGTTGCGGGCCGCTCCGGGCGCCGCAGCGAGCCGGGACAGCCGGGGCAGCCGAGGCGCCCCGCGCCGCCACGCTCCCCGCGGCCGGGCGGCCCAGCGCGGGGCTGGCGTCGGACGGGCGCCGCCGAGTCGGGGCGCGCTTCTCCGGCGGGGCGCCTGCGCGCCCCGCGACTCGCTTCCGGCCTGGGGCCGTTCGCACGACGCCTGCGCGGCCCCGGCAGCGGGGGGCCGGGCGCATGCGCAGCGCTCGCGCCTGCGCAGCGGCGGCGCGGGGCCGGGCTCCTCGGCGGCGCCGGCGCCGGTCCGGGCGGCCATGGGGCGACGGCCGGCGGGGACGCCGGGCGCCAGGTAGCGGCGGGCTGCGGGCCCGCGGGCTCGGCCCGACATGTAGACGCCCCTGCCGGCGCGTGGCGGCGAAAGTGAGTGGCTGGCCTGCGCCCTGGGGTGGCCCGCGCCCGGAGCCCGGGCGGACGGGCCTCGAGCCCGGCCCGCGCCGCCCGGGACAGCGTGCGGGGACGGGGCTAGATCGGCCGTGGGAACGAAGGCGGAGGCGGGCTGAGGGTGGGAGCCGACGGGGCGCCCGGGGCGCGGGGGCGCGGGTGGGGCCGGGAGGAGGGACGGCCTGGGGTCGGGCCTGAGGACAGGGTGGGGGCGGCCTGGAGTCGGCTGGGGGGACACGGGCGGGGTCTGGCGCCCTCCCGGCCCCCTGGGTCCCCCGTAAGCTGGAGGGGCGGTGGTCCTTGAAACTTGGTGGCGTGCGCGGCGGTTCCCTAATGTCACACTCTGAAGATGCGAAGGGCTTGCTAGAGAACCCCGAAGTCCTCAGACGTCCCTGGGCACAGTCTAGGAGTTCCCAGCACCCACGGCCCCGATGTGAGCCCCTGTGCGCGGCCCGCAGGTTTTTCTCGGTGGTGCCAGGCCCGCCGAGGGGCTGGCATCCTGCTGTCTTGGCCAGGGACCCACCTGTCCGGGCAGCGAGAGCCCTCCGGGCCCCCACTCTGGGTAACGAGTTCCGGGTCTGGTTTTGGAACACCCTCTTGGCTGAGACCTGGCCGGCCCTTCCTGGCTGAAGGCGGTTCTTTCCAAAACTATTCCCTTGTTCCGTGGGTTGTTGTTGGCCCGAGTCTGCCAGGCGTGCCTTAATATCTAAGTTATTTTAGCGTGTCAGGGGCCCCCCTTCCTTTAGACATCTGTCTACCTGAGCTCTCCCAAGATGCTGCTCTCGTGGGGTTCTGCTTGGGGCCGGCCTCCGCAGCCACTCCTTCACTGTGACTTTTGTAACTTTTCCTGTCCCATCGCTAGACACGGTACCCAGCACCCACACCCACAGCTAGAGGGGAGGGGTTTGATTCGGCCCGTGTTTTAAGAGGATTTGTTCTCGGTCTGGCGGCTGCAAGGCAGGGAGTGACCGAAGGGCACCTTGCTACAAAGCCGCTTAGTCTCAGGAGCTGGGGAGCAGAGTAGGGGAGCAGGGCCAGCGCTGGGTGAGGGGCCAGGCAGAGCCCCGAGGCCATGCTTCGTGACCCACTGGGCATACCCGGAAGTGCCCTCTTGGAGGGTCCAAACCCATCCCACCGTGACTGCCACACCCTAGAGGACACTGACAGGACCGACGCCACTGACTGCGTTTGGAGATGGCCTCTCAAGACGTTTCTGTTTTTTCTTTTCCACCCCTTGTGGGGTTTTATGTTGCCAAAAAAAAAGTGACATTCCATTCCCCAGCACCACTTAAGCCAGGAGTGGTGGCCCATGCCTATAACCCCAGGGGGCTGAGGCAGGAGGATTGTTGTTAGTTTAAGGCCGGCCTGGGCTGCAGATCAAGCAAGACCCTGTCTTAAAAGAAAAAGAAAAAAAAGTGATGGTCAGTCTTGCTGTTTGTGCCAGGTTGTTGGTTGTTCTTTGGTTCTGGCACTAGAAATCAAACCCGTGGGCACTGACTTCCAACACAGACACACACACA
>PVKB01007365.1:0-36849 GCA_004027205.1 Ctenodactylus gundi | reverse complement strand
TGCACCTGGCCTGCTTTTTTATACCTGCCTTGTTATTGTGGGTGCCTCAGTTTCTGTGTGTGAGAAGCAAGGTTTGTGTCCAGAGAAGGGAGTGTCCTCTGTAAGATTTCATGGTGAAAGCTCACGTGAGCCACCCAAAATTGGAACAGTTTCTACCACAAGATATTACTCAGAATTTTTGCGTTAGCTTAGTGGCCAGGAAAATGTGGATTTCTTTCTTTCTGACTTTATTTTTCCTTGTGATACTGGACATTGAACTCAGGCCCTTTGCTTCACCTACATCCCTAGCCCCTTTTTATTGCTTATATAAAACAGGGCCTTGTTGATTTTCTGAGTTGCTCAGGCTGGTCTTGAACTTCCGATCCTCCTGCCTCAGCCACCCAGAGTGCTGGGATTGTAGGCCTGTACCAACTAGAATGTAGATTTCTTATGATAACAAGTTTTATAGAATCAAGCCACTAAAACTGTTTGTGGCTCAGTGTTCATGTCTGCATATGAGGTTTATAATAATATCTCCTGGGAATGTCGTTGTGTGTGTAGACTGAAATGAAGTAACTGTTGTAAAATCCTTAAAATATTGTCTTGAATGTTGTGAGTTTTCAAGAAGTGGCAGCTATATTTCTAGAGGATGCTGAAGATCTCTTTTAATGTCTGATTTATTGTAAAGTTAAGGAAGTTTAGATTGAGTTCCTGCTATGGACCAAGCCTCTTGCTGAAGTTTTGGAATATAGCGCTGAGCAACTGCAGCGTTTCTTCATCAGTGTGGGTGGATTAATGAGGGGAAAGTTTGCAGGTAACACTGGGAGAGTTGGGGAAGCAGATGGCATACTATGGTGGCAAATAAGTAGGGGCGAGCTTACATAGGGCGGGACTGGACTCTTAACATGGTTCACGTCCCTAGGACCTCATGCCAGGAAGAACCACTTGAGTAAAGAGTGAGCCGCGGCCTCCCTGGTAGCTGGAGTCCCAAGGACACAGCACAGAGGCGGGAGGGGGTAAGTGTGCGTGAGGTACAAGGAAGCTGCTGTGTCTGCCTTGGTTGGAGTTAAGAATTAGGAGCTGGGCCTGGCGGCATAGGCCTGTCATCCATGCACTCTGGGAAGCTAAGGTAGGAAGATCACCAGTTCAAGCCCAGCATGGACACGTTCGTGACTTAATGACACCCTGTCTCAAAATAAAAATTTAAATTGACTTTTATAATTTAGAAATGGAAGTACATTCCATGGGTCCCCAGGGCTGCACGCCTGTGCAGGGCCCTAGTGCCTTACTTAAGGTTCCTGTTGAACACTTGCAGAACTCTCTGCCCACAGCCTTTCCTTAGTATTTGTGGTATTTGTTGTCACTACTTTCTTGTTGCTGGGACAGAATTCTTGACATCCATGACTTTAGGGAAGAGTGATCTATCTTCGCTCACAGTTTGTGAAGGCCACAGCCCATTCATTCATAGGTGGTGGCTAGAAATGGTGGAATGGGGCCGGAGTCCGAGATGGAGCATCTCGTGGCATGGCAGAGAGGGGAGCCAAGTCTCAGGGGAAGAGCGGAGCCTGCACTCACCCCTCTAGGTCCCAAGCATCTGCCTCTTCCAGACAGGCCCCCCTCCCAGTAGTACATGGTATCTACAGGTACATGAGGTTGTACCAGATCTGAACAACAGTATTGATAATGGTTCAGTGTGAGGATAGGACAATCTTCTTTTTAATCGATGACCTCAAAAGAGATGCCAGCAATTGAGATAATTTTGGGTAAGTGTACTTTCTCAAACAGAGTTATGGAGATCCTGAAGGAGACCCTGGCCTTGAATTCCCTGGTACCCTCACCTAGCGAGGGAAGACACCTGAATACCCAGATATGAAGTGGCTTTCCTGGGCTGTTCTGTTGAATGATGTCAATACTGAATCAGACTCCAGACAACTCAGCCCTGAGCCCTGACCATTTCATAGCATGTCTGTGGTACAAGCTTGTTAATCCAATATGCCGGGAGGCTGAGGCAGAAGGATTGTAAGTTCAAGCCTAACCTGGGCACCTTAGTGAGACCCTATCTGAAAATCAAAACTGAAGAATGGACTAGGGATGTAGTTCTGGGCAAAAGGCCCTGGGTTGTATCCCCAGTGAAATCAGTCAATCAATTAATCTATAAATAACTGCATTAGCATTGATCCTTATAGAATTCATAACCTTTTTAGATTGAAAGGGAATTATTATGGAAGAAAATATCATGATAGTTGCTTCTCTTGCTAGCTATAGTCTTCTTCATTGTTATTATTTAAAAATAATTTTAAATCATTAATACTGAACATACTCATATATATATATATTTTTTTTTTTTTTCATCCACTGGAAAAGATCATTCCTTCATGGATATGATGCATTGATTCATTTCAGATTTGGGTTAACACCTGAGAGTGGCCTTCTTTGTTCACAAGCCTCCTGGAGTGGGGCATAATGTCTTTGAAATAATTTCTGGACTATTTAAGCTATGTGGGAAATAGCAGCCCTTCTGTGTGTGTGTTACAGTAGCCGGCCAGTATGCCTTGCGAGCCGTGTTGGCAGTTGTGACTTGGTGGCCCAGCTCTTGGAGTACTGACATGTCTTGGCTGGGACGGTGCTTTCCCCTACCTCTAGACTTGATGTCTGCCTTTGCTGTTTTCGACTTTAAGGAAGTGGTGGTTTTGTAAGTTACATCTTAGTTATGTGTAAAAAATATTTTTGTGTTATAGTGTTCCAAGGAGCTTTTGCCGACAATTCCGACCTCCCAACGAAAACTTTTGGCCATGGTGAGGGCTCCGATCCCTGCTCTGATTTGCTGTCAGCCTTGAGTGGATGGATGTGATGCCTGTGAGCCAAAAGGGTGAGTGAAAGTCGGAGATTATTCATCTGAAAGTCCCAAGACAACACGTCCACCAGGGTTGCTGCCCTGAAGTGTGAGAGTCTCTTCTGAAAGGCAGGTTATCTAAACTAGAGACCACAGTCATGACTGAAAGAGTAATTGCTTCCTCCCTACCCCCTCAGTACTGGGAATCAAACCCAGGGCCTTTGCACTGAGCTACATCTCCTTTCTGGAAAAATTTAAGACAAGCTCTTGCTAAATTACCCAGGCAGGGCTTGAACTTGTGATCCTCCTTTCACAGCCTCCAAGAATGCTGGGATTCAGGCTTGACCCACCATAGCCAGAAAGGAGTTCTTTTTTGGCCCTGGCACAACTTATTGATAATACAAGTCACTGTGAAGTATGACCACAATGACTTCATCTTGACTTTTGAAGGAAATTGAATTCTCACATATTATGAGTATCTCATGGAGCCTTCTTTTGGGGTTGGAGCTCATGAGAAAGCCCAAAGGCTGGAAACTTTGAATTCTCAAAGGTTATCATGTTTTTTTTTTTTCCTATCACAGTTTTATCTGATCAGATTATTCATTGACTTTATAGGGGCATGTTAGGAGGGACATAAGGATATTTTTCTGTTCTGTGTATTTTCCTCATTCATTAGTACCCCCAAGGGGCCTCTGAAATCCATGACTTTCCTGTAGTGATAACCATGGTCACTTGTCCATCTCGTGGATGGTAATTGGTTGAGACAAGCTGTGTCGGGTGAAACCTGTGACATCATCCTGTGGTCACTTGGTCATGGAGTGAGGTCAGCATTATGGGGAACCATTTCATTTCAGGTTTTGTGCTGAGTGGCATTCAGTGGTAAGAGTTCCTGATCAGACTTGTCTTGTTTGTCTCACTGAATGTCTCTTCAGAGTGCATCTGTATGTTGGAGGGAAGCGTCGTGAACCATAAGCTGATGAGTGCTGTGTTGAAAGTTGAGGGATTGAACACTTAACTGATAGACACAAAATGAGGCCTCTTCTTTATTCCCCTCACCCTTTTTTTTAAGTAAAGTAGTCCAGACCTCTCTTGAATTTATGACATAGCTCGGGCTGACTTCAGACTCTAGATCTTCCTGCCCCAGTGTTGGTATTATAGGCATGTGTCACCCACCTGCCTTGATTCTTCTATGTAAAACAAAGTGTGGAGGTTATAGAATCCTATTCTGACACTAGTGAAAAGGCTATAGACATCGTGTATATCAGGGGTAGAGAACCTTTTTTTTCTGCCAAGACCATTTGGATATTTATGACATCATTCTCCATCCATACAACATTATCAACTTAAAAGTTGGCCTGCTGTATTTGGTGCAGCAATGAATTAACTCAACCCTAATATGATAATGGTCTTGGCTGGTCTGGACCAGATAGCCCACTGGCCAGACATTCCCCACCCCTGATTTAGGTCCCCTTAGTATACAGTTGGGATTGCCAGTGCCCAGAGAGTCATATTGGGGTTTGTGAAGTTCCCGGGCTGAGTCAGGAATAGACTGTGGTTATTTGGACCTCAGTCTGTGATTGTTCCTAGCTGATCTCACTGAGAGACACAACCAGTTGACCCTGATCCACTTAGTGGGCTTCTTGTCTCTTGAAGATAACTGTTGTGCATTCAGATATTTGGGCCACATCATTAAAGATTTCCCAGCTCGAGATGCTTTGGAAGCCTCCATCTCGTTGTCCTTTCTGTTTTGATACTGTTGGGAAAAGAAGCCTTCATGCAGCCATTTGTCCAAAGATTAGACACCAGTGGTTGGTCCCCAAGGAGCCTGCTGGTGTCAAGTTCATGTCCACGTAGCCTCGTTTGAGTTCTGATGCCTGCTACTTGTCACTCCACTCTGTGGGCTGCAGAGGCAGAAGGAAAGTCAAGTCCCTACTAGTGTTTATTTCATCAGCAAGAAACAAGGGAGTTGTTAAACAGTAACAAAGAAGGTGAGGATTTCCTCAGTGTAGAGATACTGCTAGTGAACTTGCGAGATGTTAGCACCTTGAGATGTCTTGCGTCATTTTACTGGGTGATCCTTGACATGTCCTTCTCCCCCTTGCCCATGGAGTTCTTCTCTTCTGAAGGTTTTATTGCTGTGCCACCAGAATAGGGTTCCGTGGATGCTCTGGTGTCAGTGAGGTCATAGCCTGAGATTTCTTTCCTCGGGGATGCAGGTAGGATTGGGGACAGATCTTGCAAGGTAGTATGTACACATGAGAACTTGTGGCAGAGGCTGGCATTTTGGAGGTACTGGAGTTGTACCAGACACAGATTGTCCTTTGTCTATCATCTGTGTCTTTGATACTGAGAATCTGATTAGGTAATTTATGTATGAAATTTAACAAAACCACAAGGATGGGTTTATTGAATAGTAGGTTTATTGAAAAGTACTTTCAATCTGGTAAGAGCCACTCTTAGAACAATCAGGCCAAAGGATTGTAATGTATCTCTTTTGAAAAAAATACTATTAGACATAGTTGAATACCAATTTTTTTCCCCTAACAAAAGGTAATGCTGTGTATTTATCAGATTCCAGTAAACTTCCATTCACAGTATTTTTAGTAGGGAGGAGAATGACTCAATATTGTATGAACTGGAGACTCTGTGCTGATTTTTCTTCCTCCTCCTCCTCATTTTTCAAGACGTCCTCCTAGGATTTATCCTCAGGCCTTGCTCTGTTCTCCCTGATGCAGCCACCTGGCCCTTCTGTGCACCATGCCTCTGACAGCACTTAATAGAGCTTTCAGCGTTACAAAGTCATTCACAATTCTGTGCCTTTTAGAACTTTCCAGATTATTGAATAACCACAAAAGCACCAGTTGATTGTTATGTCTGCTAATTTGGAATCTGAAAGTGTGAAATAAAAAAAATTTTTTTTTAAATGGTACTGGGGATCTAGCCTAGGGCCTTTACCCTGAGCTAAATCTCCAGCCCATTTTTTTATTTTTTTATTTTGAGGCAGGGTCTCATGCAGTGTCCGAATTCCTGAGACTGGATATCAACTTGACATTCTTCTGTCTCAGCCTCTTAAAGTGGGGAAGTCCAGGCCTGTCCTCCTGTCTTGGCTGAATTAAACAATTCTGAGTGACAGGTTTGGGAGAAAGTACCCTCCTGCAGGAGGAAAACTGTAAATGAAAGACTATCACATGCAGACATGATGATGGCACAGTTTCCAAGGTTGGATAATCGGGAATGTGCCCAGTTTGCATTGGTGATCACCATACTGATGAAGTTGGTGAACCCAGGGGTGAGAAGCAGAGAAAGAATACAGATCAGGTCGGTGCTGTGGGTCTTGGATGTCATCACTTACTGGAGAGCGTCAGGGTTGCCTCCTGCTTACTGGGCACAAAGCTTAGGGAAATCTGGTGCCAACATGGTGCCTATCACGAGACTCCTGGAAGAGCAGCTAAGTCTGCTGCATTTTTAATAAGCACTTAGCCACAGTGTTATTAATAAACGTGATAATAACAGCCCACATTTGCATAGAGCGTTCCTGAGAAGAGTTGACTGGAGATGGGGAAGACATTAGCTTGTTTGTCATGCCTCCCCTTGGCTTTGCATTGTTCCTGCTGCTAAATAAATGGTCCCCTGCTGCTCTGGGTGTGTCCTATGAGTTTGTTGTGTCTGATTCACCCACAGTTGTTCCCCCTCCCCGATTCCTTTTTCATCTTATTCATAATCCCTTCCTTAGCTTTTGATTTACTAGGAAAATATAAAAGCATAGGCTACGTTGCAGCTGGAAATTAATCCCAGCCCTCTGGGAAGCTGAGGCAGCAGGATCAGAAGTTCAGGCCCATCCTGGACAACTTAGTGACCTTAGTGAGACCCTGTCTCAAAAGCAAAAAATTGGGCTGGCAATATAGCATAGTGTAAAGGGTCCAGATCCTGTTTTCAGCACCAAAATACATACAGGCATACACATACAGACATACTTGAGAACATGGAGTTTGTTGTTGTTGATGATGGTTTTGGGGACATCTGTGGCCGTGCAGCATCTAGGAGAAAGCGGGTGCGCCTGGCTGACTTCCTGGGGGCAGCAGTGCCGTTGTGGGGGTCCCTTCTGGGCCACATTGGACTGCATCCTTTTGGCAGGCCAAGCCACTTTGTCACACTTAAACTTCAGTCCTTGAAATTTTGACTTTGAAAAGTAATTTTAACAATTTAATAAACTACATAATATGTTTTATAAGCTGGAGCGAATAATCTTAAGTATTTTGGTCTCTCTCATAACACAATGAAGCTAATATTGGTAAAAATACAGATCTTAGCTCACGCCATAAAGGGAGGGTAGATTTAATAAGCACTTATGAGTGCTGGCAGCTGCCGATCAGACTGTATAACTTGGGCTCCTGAGCGCAGAGACGGTGTCAACTTACATTTTCTCTCCCAAGTCTTTTTGAGGCGTTTATTCCACCTGTCCTTCCAGTCTCTAACCTAATACAAGTAATGTAATTGGCTGAATATTTTCCACATAGCTAATTGGCCAGGGGCTCCTGTTGGAAACCATTGTCTGGCCTGATGAAGATTAGAAATTAAAGTGACATTTACATGGAGGTAATGGAATGTGTTACTAACAGTAATTTGGGATGGTAAGAAACTGGCCATCCCTTCCTGTACATGGGAGTGGGGGATGGAGAAGATTGGAAGATGATGAAGGGCCCTCCAGACCGTCCCCTATCTCAGGCCCTGTCCTGCCCAGCCTGGCTTCTCCCAGCCCCAACTCCTCCCTCACCTCAGCCTCTACCCCACCCATCTTCTCTCCCCACCTTGCATCTTCTCTGCCTTTCTCCACCCACCCCCACCCTTCCCCAGCCCTGCTTCGCTCCTCCCCCAGCCCCTCACAGCTATGGCCAATCCCTGAGTCAGGCTGACTTTTACCTCTCCGGACAGAATTGTAAGGCAGATTAATGAATTCTTCCATTTGTCAATTAAACAAAAAAGAAAATCCACCAACCACTGTTGTAAGATTAAATTCCAATTAGAAGACTGCATTTAATTCAGAAGCCCTAACATTGTTTTAATGAATTCTGTTGGAAGTGACTGTTTCTCTGAGATAAATGTATGTGGTGTAGGTAGATATAAATTTATTGGATAATGTTAAACATGTTATTTCATATATATTAGCTGTGAAATGTATTTCTTCTTGAGTTATGTCCTCAAGGAGGGAGAATCAGAGGCAAAACCAGGTCTTCAAAGAATGAGCCCTTTCTGTCCATACCTGCTCTAAAACTGCCTTTTCTCACTTGTATTAAAAAAAATTGGTTAAATATCTGCACTAACTGAACTTATGATTTTCGGTATATGCTATTTATAAAATTGAATATGGGTTTTATGATATAGGAAATCAGCCTAGGAGTGCGCATGTGATCCAGGTTTGTCATAACGGTAATCTGCCTTTAGTTGCAGATACTTGCCATTCCTCCTGAAGTTCCTGTGAGATTATACATCCATTTTTCTGGACGTACCCATTCAGTGTTGACACTTACATTGTACAGGGCAGGCTTTCGTTCATGAGACACCCACCCAAAGCATCGAGCCTTCGGCCTCAATCAAAGGCGGCAAGGTGTTCCTTGGCGCACTTTGGATTTCACCATTTTCCTTTTTCTTGCCCATCCTTGTGTCCCTGGGAGATGGCATTAGCTCATCATAAAAACTCTTCCACCGAGTGTTCTAGCCACAGACTCATTCCTACCAAACGTTGTGTGTGCATGTGTGTGCATGTTTGTGTGTGTGTGTGTGTGTGTGTGTGTGTGTGTGTGAGAGAGAGAGAGAGAGAGAGAGAGAGAGAGATGTGGATTGAATCCATGGACTGGTGTTATATCTCCAGCCCATTTGTAAAAATTTTTATTTTGCGACAGTTTTGCTAAGTGGCTCTAGTTGCCCAGGCTGGGGTCAAACTTGTGATCCTCCTGTCTCAGCCTCTCAGAGTACTAAAATAGCTAGGATTACAGGTCTGTACCACTGGGCTGGCTCCCTCCAAACTCTTCTGGGCAAGTTACGGATTCACCATTTATGTGACCAGAGGCAGCACAACATATGAGGCAGTCTTTCTAGTTCATGTTCGTATGCCTGGTACTTACCAATATATGGCACCCAGTTTTTAACACAGCCCCCATTTGTTACAGGTATGAAAATCTTATAAACTATCTTAGCAGTTACAGAGTTGTCTTAGCTCCTGTTTCATCACTGTGACTCAATACCCAACATCTAAAATTTTGGGAAGGAAAAAGTTTATTTTAGTTCACAGTTTCAGAGGGTCACAGTCAACTCAGGGGCGACAGTAAAAGTATGTGGCAGCATCGGGGGTGGGGGGTGGAGAGGCAGCTTTTTCAGGACATTGCAAAGAGGAAGCCAAGCCTCATAAAGTCAAGTCCAGTCAAGCCCAGTCCCAGAGGAAGGTAGCAGAACTCTCTCTCTCTCTCTCTCTCTCTCTCTCTCTCTCTCTCCCTCACTTACTTACTTACTTACTTCCAGGTGCCATGGCCCCAGTGATCTGCTCCTTCAGTGCCCAGCATCAGTGTCCTGTCTCTTCCAGGTGTGGTTCTCATCCACCGTATACCTTGTAATCCAGTCTACATGCCTGTAATCCATTCTACACACTGCAATCTATCCGTCCAGACCAGGCCCCAGTCTCTCACCAGCACATGGTTCTGTAGACAATTCATGACATATAGATACATGAGATTTCTGGCAAACATTCCAGATCCAAATCACAGTGAACATGGGGCAACAGTTAGATATTTGACAGCCCACAGCTCCCTACCACATTCATGGAGTTTGTTAGGTATGTTGTTCTCTGCCCTTTTCATGGTCTTGGCATTAGGGGTGTGAAACATTACAATGTCTTGTAGTGATATTCTGTTTTTCAGTTTTTGTGTGTCTGGAAAAGACATGAAAGAGACTGTTTTCACTGTCTTTCTACCTGAGTGTCAACCCTGGGCTGCGAGGAAGTGGTGGCATGAGAACCCAGCCCAGACTTTGACTATGGGGCGGGTACAGCGTCAGCCCCTGAGGGGCATCCGCATTTGTCTGGTGCTGATCTGTGCAGGGCAGGTGTCGTATGGCTTACTTTTGTGTATTTTGTGTATTAATTACTTTTGTGTATCTTGGCTTTTATCAGTAGTTGGAAGCAAGCAGGATCAGGGAGGGGGCCATTCAGCTATTTTATTTCACATGAATTTGTATGTCAAATGAATGGATGTAAAGTTCTAGGAAAAACTATATTACATACTGATTTAAAAAATATTCTTGTTTTCTGCTGAGTTGGTTTGAGCAGAACCCTTCACAGAAGCACAGAGAAGGAACTTTACAGGTAGTGAGTGACCATGCCGCCGTGCTGCATGGTAAGAATGTCCATCGCTTTAATTTCCTCCTGAGAAAAATGAGCAATTGACACATTTCCGCTGTCATTTGGTACAGTACAGTTTGGTTTCTTTTTGAGTGCTCTGTACTATTGTAGTAACTTTTTTTTTTTGATACTAGGGATTGAACATGGGGCCTTTGCTCTGAACTAACTCCCCAGCCCCTTTTTATTAATTATTTGAGACAAGACCTCATTAAATTGCTGAATTGTGCAGGCTGGGCCTGAACTTGTGATTCTCCTGGCTCAGCCTCTCAGAGTGCTGTGGTGACAGGCCTGTGCCACTGCACCCGGATTGACCTTGCGTTATTTATTTATTTTTATTGGTCACAGTGACCAGAGTTTTGGAAAGGGATTGTGGGTGAGGGTACGCGTAGTTGACCTCTTGGCTCACATTTGTAGGGTGCCGAGGTTGCCCTTGGTCAAGGATGACTGAATCGCCAGGCCCTGGCCAAGGCGTGTTCTCTGGGTTCCTGTCAGGTCCTCTCTGTGCAGGATTTTGTGCGTTTCCTTTTAACTGACTGGGACAGGCTCCAATGCGATCAGTTCATCTCCTGTGGGCTGTGAGACTATGGTAGCATTGTAACAAGTAATCATCGTGGCCATTCATTAAGAACTGCTTTTCCCTCCCTCTTACAAGGATCTGATTTCAATCCTGGCAGCACCCCTGTGTCTGGGATATTATTATTCTGTATTTGGTGTTGAGGGGGTAGAAACTCGGTGCCCAGGTCCACCACTGGGGATCACAGAGTGGGCGTTACAAGGGGGTGGTTTTTGCCCCAGCAGAGGTGGTTTCAAAGCCTTTATTCTTGCCACGTGGGTATGTCTTGGCACGTCTACCTGTTCAGGTAGGTCCCCTGGGTCCCCAAGTTCCTTTCATGTCATTCCAGCAGGGAAGATTTTGCAGTGTGTATTCTCTTTATGAAAGAAATGGACTCTAACTCATTTAAAACTGCGGCTTCATCCACAGTTAGGATTTTTTAAACTTTGTACTTACTGATTTTTTTTTTTTTTTGGTAGTACTGAAAATTGAGCCCAGGGCCTTCACACTGAGCTCCATCCCCAGTTCAGTTTCAATTTTGGTTTTGAGACAGGGTCTCACTAAGTCGCTAAATCACCTACTCTGGTCTTGAACTTGTGATCCTCCTGCTTCAGCCTCCCAGAGTGTTGGGACACTGGGATGATAAGAAGAGAATGGCTTCTTCCAGAAAAAAATTTTCTGCAAAATATTACCAGCTTTTTCCTCAGTATAAAATTCTCCCAGGGCTGTGCCACTGGGCTTGGCATTCGGTGCTTTCCTCTGTCCCCTTCTGATGTATAGCTGCTCCTGGCAGTGGTGTCACCTAGGAAGTGGCTTTTCTTGATCCCAGAGCTACATGGAGTAGCAGGCTAGCTGCCAGTGACAGTGAGGGCAGAAGGGGAGACATTGACCTCTGGGCCTCTGTGGCGGTGGAGAGTCCTAAGTCCCATGGCTTGTTTGGGTCATGTGTGTCCCTTGTTCATGGACCACAGGCACATTTACCCCTTTAGGCTGTGAGACTTCTCAGTGGCTAGGACACCACCTTCCAGCTTGCGGGCAGGATTAGCAACACTTGGAGCATCATTGCTCTGCCTAGTTCTAAAAGTCACACACTGAATTTATAAGGGTGAGATGAAACTTGCCTTGTGATTTTTGTCACAAATGTTCAGAAAGGAAGAAAAGAAACAGTGGAGGAAGTATCATGACAGTTCTAGAATCTGGCTGGTGATGACCAAGGGCACATTGCCTTCTTCTCTCCACTTTTTCATCTTTCATCTTTTCATTATTATTACAAATATATGTGTGAAGTGGGGTGGGGGTTTACCTAGCTCGCATGCCAGTGACATGCTTGATGAGCCCCTCGCAGGACACAGCCAGGTCCTTGGCCTCTGTCCCTGTCCTGGCCAGCCCACCCAGTGCTGTCAGTGTGTGGGTGCAGAACGTGGTCAAGGAGCCACTTGGTCACCTCATCACCTCAGGATTGGGGACATTTTGGTAGTACAAATACAGTGGTGTCACCTGACATGATATTGCTGGACGACCTGTGAAGTAACCATAACTGAGGTCGTGGACATGCTAGAGACTGGGACATGCTTCACAGAGACTCCCCTGCAGTCCTTTAAGGGCAGTTCTGGAGAAGAAAGACAGGACACCTGAGTCCAGGGCCTGTAAGCTTTCCTCCGATTCCTTGTTTTTCAGAGTGTTACCTGTGGATACCTGGGAAACCCAGTAAATATTATAGTCCTCCAGGTTGTTCACAGCCAGACACAAACCCATAGCCTCCTAGGGACAGTTTTTTTTTTTTTTTGAGGCCAAATCTCACTCTGTAGCCCAGGCTGGTCCTGAATTCACTGTGGAGCCCAGGCTGTCCTTGGGCACAGGGCAATCCTCCTGTTTCAGCCTCCCAAGTGCTGGGATTACAGCGCCACTATGCTCAGCTTACATGGTGCTAGAGAATCAAACTTGGGTACTTAGTACTTGCTAGGCAAGAACTTTAATCTCTGAGCCATTCCTCCAGCCCCTAGGGACAGTTGGGCCTCTAATTTAAGGTGAGTAGCTTCTGGTGTCACTCATAGTGTAACCCTGGTTGAGTCATCTGTCCCAGCCTCAGTTTCCCCATTTGGACTAACAGTGCTCATCTCATTGACTGCATAGAAAAGTTCCTAACGCCATATTTAGGGCCTTACTCAAATGTTAGATGTCTGTTGCTTGCCCCTGTCTTTTGATCTCCCTGAGGCTTTCACAGATGCTTTAGCCAGGAGCCTTGAAGGCCCTGGGTTGACACTGTTAGGTGGATAAAATTGAAACCTCTGTGGCCTCAGAAATGTGATTTTTATGATTAAAATTAAAAAATTGGTATCAGAGTTTTAACATATATGTTTGGGGAGAGAATTCTGTCATTGATGCGTATGAGAGTTGACAAGTGTAAATACGCCATGAGACAGTTTCAGGAAACGTGTATTATTTACTGATCAGTGCGGTGTGTCTCTGCAGCCACCACACTCAGTCACTCCCTGTCAATCTCCCTGTGTGCTTTTCACCGGTCCATGGACGTGCATGTTAACATGAGAGAGAGAGTTGTTGTGCATGTGCGGTGGCAGCGTTTTGTTAACAATGTTGTTGCTGTAAAAAGATCCCAGGCTAGTTTACCGTTAGGATGGCTAATTGTCAGTAGAATTGCATGAGAGATGAGCAGAACCAAAGGTAGACCTGAGGGAGAGGAGGCTGGAAAGGTGCTTTGTGGGGGTGTCTGGACCCCTGCTCTGAGCCTCAGCTACCATGACAGGAAGTGTTTATACAGTTCTAGTGGTGCAGACTGGAGCTTCCTTACTCTTTTCCTTTTCTTCCCCTCCCTGTCACCTTTTCTCCCTCCCTCCCCCCTCCCTCCTTCTCCCTGTTTTTCTCCTCCTTTCTTTCTTAGGCTGGCCTCCAACTCAGAGCCATCCTCTTTCCTCAGCTTCCTGAGCCCTAGGATCCCAAGCATACCTCCCCCCTGCCCCCAGTACTGTTTTTTTTTTTTTTGAGAACTTTACATAGCAATGTACACACCAGTTTTTTTCTCTGTCTGTATCAGGGGTGAGCAGATTTCTTCTGGAAGCAGCCAGGGAGCATTTTAGGCTTGGGAGCCCCTCTGGCCTGCTACAGTTGCTCCTTTCCATCACGTCTGTCTTCATCACATGGGACTGCCTTGGACCGTATATATATATGAGTGGGTGTGTGCTACAGCACAATTCACTTACAGGCAGTGGAATTTGAATCCCACGTGTTTTCGTGTGTCACTAAGGAGTAATGCTGTTTTTGTTTCCCTCCTGCCCTCCATCCCTTTAGGGTAGAATCTGGGCTCAGCACACTCTTGGCATCTTGAATTTGGCCCATCGCTGAGGGCAGAATCTGTTTGATGGCTGGAGCCAGGTCTTTGGGCTGGCTGTCCGATCTCCCAGCTTGACCCCTGGATCTTTTTTTCTGATCAAATGACAATGCCATCCCCTTGGATTTAATTCTAATCTTGAGGTGGGCTGCCCTATAAAGATTTTTTTTTTATCGATTTAAAGTGAGATTTCATGATGCCTCCCTCTTATTCTTCTATGGAATCCAAGAGAAATGTCTAACCAAACAAGAGTCTCAGAGTAAAAGATGAAATAAAAGACAAAAACAGTTGTAGAAAACAAAGTGGAATTAAAAAAGTGGCATGCTGAGCCCAGTGGCACAGGCCTGTACACAAGCACACTGGGAGGCTGAAGCAGGAGAATCTCAGAGCTTGGGCAGTTTCATGTCTTAGTGAGAGCTTGACTCAAAATTAAAAATAAATCAGTGTAAAGGGCCTGTGTAAAGGACTCAATCTCCCCCATCACAAAAATAAAATAAAAGCTAAATTAAACTAAAATAAAAAATGATAGAAGATTTCTCTTCCCTTCAAAACCAACACTTTCTGAAACATGTTGTGTATCTCAGGAACAGAATATAAGATGAATTTCCTAGGATACACAAGTGAATATTTTTTTAAACATGAAAGTTATTATTTTTAATACATCCTGTATATATTTGTTATTATGTGTTAAATGTTTGGCAAAAATAGAATTAACACGTCAAGTCTGGTTTCTCAGATAATACTGCCTAAATGCAACATAGGAAAAGACAGCTATTGTCCATGTGGTAGTTGGCAACCCCAAGTTCTTAAGAGGTTTGAAGTGATCGGGAGATGGGAATTGTCTCCAGGCTGCCCAGAGCCTCCCATGCGGAGATAGGGGGAGACAGGAGGCACGTGATGCATGGAGTCTGCTGATGTTGCCTGAGGAGGCCTCTGGAGAATGTGGATGGTCAGGAACAAGGGCAGTAGGGCCAGGAGCTGCCTCGGCTCAGAGTCCTCCTTCCTTCCTCTGATGCACGTTTTAACCCTGTATTTTATAAGCTGGTGCGGGAGTCGAGACAGCGGAAATGGGGAAACGTAGAATTTGATGAGGGGGATATTTTCATCAGAGGCCAGAGGGGAGAGCTCAGTGTCAGGGCAGGCAGAAGCGTGGAAGGAAAGTGGCAGATGGTTGTAAGGGACGGTAGAGGTCTGTTGAAGAAAGGAATGGAAAGCAGAATTTCAAAGACAGGTATCAGAGAAGAATCACTTTCTTGTTGCTGGGACTTGATACTCAACACCTACAACTTAAGGAAGGCAAGGCTTATTTTAGTCAGAGTTTCAGGAGGTCTCAGGCCATCACGGTACCTGGCAGTGGCGGGAAGGGTCTGATGGAGGACAGCTGCTCACGATGTTGTGAGAGGAAGGATGAGAGCTTGTGGAAAAGCCAGGGCTCGAGCTCATCCTTCCAGGCCACAGCCCCATTGCTCCACCATGTCCTCAGTGATCCCCTCCTCCCAGTGAGGCCCCGCCTCCCACCGTCACGTGAAATCTGTAGATCAGTCTGTAACAGCCAAACACATGAGGGTTTTGGGGGACATTCCTGATCCAAACCCTGACAGCTGGGACTAATAAAACTTGCTTGGACACGAAGGGGGAGGAGTTTCTGATTGTACGCAGGCCAGAGTTTATGAAACAAGGGATTGTTCCTGTAGGTGAGGAAGAGTCATCCAGAAGATATGGCCCTCTGTGAAGCAAATGCTGTTTTTCACGGAAACATTTGTTGTAATGAAAATGGTAGGAAGAGGGGGAGAGAGCTCACAGCGGTAGCAGTGTGGGGAAAGCTGCAAGTAGGTTACCTCTTTTTTTGTTGTCATTAAGTGAAAAACTGAACGTGCCTCAGAAGTAGAGCCATTGATGTGTCAGCAGTATCTCAGTGTGGTGGTTAAAAACATGGGGTGTTGGCTGGACAACTTGGGGTTGAATCCTGGCTCTGCCACATACAGTGACATGACTGTTCCTCAGTTTCACTTTTTGAAGGGTTAGGGTTAGTAATAACACCTGACGTAGAGATGACTGTGATTAAATGAGCTGATGTACACAAAAGCATCAGAAAAGACTTAGGTGGTCATTTTCAGGAGGGAACGGCTCCTGATGAGTCCTAAAGCTCGTCCGCAGAACTGGTTTGCACTCATGGTAACCACTTTGCCGTTCTTTGTGCAGAAGATCCACTGTGGGAATTCTTGTATGTGTCTGTGTAGCACACTAACATGGGATCATTGTAGTATATACTGAGCACATGCTGAGACTCCCACAAAGGAAGAGGGAGGGAATGCCGGTGCGTCTCAGTGTTCTGTGAGACTCAGAGACTGCACCGCTGCTACATGAACATCCAAACTGTATTGGACTCACTGTAGACACGGTCGGCTTCTGTCTCCAGGGACGAGCCCGTTGTCAGTTGCCCAACCCTTCAGGCCTAGGAAGCTCTTCCTTCCCGTGGGCTTGGATCTCCCACCCACGGTCTCCCCCTGAGGCATTTCACTTGGTACTTGGGTTTCTGCAGACCCGTTTCTTCTGCATGGCAGTGTGTCAGCAATTTGTGGGCACTTACCAAGTTCTTCTTGAGTCCTCTGCAGGTACCAGTCCTCACTTCTGTGGCCATTCCTCTCTGCTGTTGGCTCTGAGTGTCCTGTGACCACCCTGGCTGGTTGCCACAGCACCAGTAGGCATGAAGGCGTATTTTGCATCCACCTCCACATTTATATGGGATTCACTGAAAGGTGCTGGTTTTGGACAAAACTGTCTCTATTTTTCAAAAGTGAAATGTTTTGAATTTTCTTAACCCACTTCCTAAATTTTAAGTCTGAGAAACTGGCACGTACAGTGCAACTGAAGAATCATAAATCTTCCCTGGAAACTCAGTTTGCTGAAATAGATGGCTCCTTGTCCCAGGCAGGTGAGCATGTAGAGGTTCCAGTTATACCCATGGGTCTCACATCTGCAGTGGCAGCATAGAGGGGGCCAGATTTTCTGCTTAGTCTTTTTTTTTTTTCTGTCTGTTTAATCCTCATGACTACAAGCCTATTACTGTTTTTCTTCCCATTTTTAGATGACAAAGACAGTACTAGGGAGAAACTGGGCATCTGGGTTACAGAAGCTCAAGGGGAGCAGTTTTTGGTGAATATGATCAAGATTATTAATCCATATATCCTTATTTCATGTTTTTTCTTCTTTCGTGTAAGAAACTGGGGAGGCTGTAATCTCTTTTGCTTTTATCCTTTGTTACACTTAATGAAAGTTGTAAAAGTCACATCAGTATCTCCCCACCCCATTGATAGTCTACTTGCATTTTGTTGAAACAACTCAAACTAATCATTTTTGTGCTGTTGCCATGCTCATTGTGGTGGAGTTTCTCCCCAGCCCTGGATCCTAGGGGTACTGCACTTCACTTCCTTTCAGCCCTCTGCAAGTGACTTGCCTTTCCTGCCCTCCCTCTTTCCAGCAAGATCCCAGAGAGGAAACTAAACACGGCGTTTCCGGCAGTAGAAAGATTTCAGAGAGCATTCATGGCCCTGGGTACGATGAGGGATGGCTGGGTGCCTTCAAGGAGACTTCACACATTTCCTGAACATGGAACCTCACCATGGCAACAGCCATGTCACGTGACACATGGGTGACACCCGTAAGGTGCTGCCACGCTCATCCCAGGTTGCACGCCTGTGACTCATTGTTTCCACTGACACAGAGACTACTGCAACTTGCAGTTGGAAGGTTCCGGGGTTTTTGGTGCCATTAATGCATACTGGCTCCCGTGGCACACGGAGGGCTCGGGAAGGGAGGCATAAATAAACAAGCGTGTGCTGTAAACATTCCCCTCATTAGCTTTGCACAGAGATACTTTTTCATCAGTCACCCTCCTCGCTCTCTCTGTCTCTTCTCTCTTTCTCCCTTTTTTTTAAAAAGGCATATTTTGTTGGTAACACCTTGGAAGCTTGAACATGATTTTTATTTTTAATCCTCGTTGTACCCACTTCCACTTGGCAAACTTCACAAGAGAGAGTTCACGGTGGCCCCTTTTTAGTATTTATTTATACTCTTCCCGTGTACCAGATCTTACTGATGAAGGCATGATTCTGGGAATATTTTTTCCCTCATTGTGGAATATGTAGGATGCCTAAATCAGATGGCTGTATTCTGGGTCCAGTGCCCACCAAGGGGCCAAAAGGTGGTTTTGAAATGGAGCGCTCTAACAGAGAGGTCCGAGATGGGTAGTACTTTCACTTATTTTAATTTCTGAGTGATTCAGTGAGCGATTAAAAAAAAAAGTAGATGTGGAATCTGGAAGACATTAAAAAGATGTCAAGGACAGGCAGATTTTGATTTGTAGCCTAATGAAATGTTTTGCCAACTTTTAAAGGTTTTTTTGAGAGGAGAACTTTACCCATTTGCCTGTGTTTCTGGCATGGTAGGGTTATTCCTGTTTCTGTTCTCTCATGCATCCAACGCGAAAATGGAATAATTTTTAATTAGCAAAATTATAAAACCATTTGCAGCCAAATGTTTCTTATCTTGTATAAACTGTGATATTTCACATCTTGCTTTAATCATTTGAGGAAATTTCATTCTGGAAATCTATTTCCGTCGGTGCTTTATGTATGGATACGGAGTCTCAGGATTAGCAGTTCTTGTAACGTTCTCTTCCACTGCCATCGGAGCGGACGGTGTTTCCACCTGGTGCATCGTTGCTGTATCTGGCTTGGCGGTGCTGTGGTTACCTCAGTTGGATGTAGGACTGACAGTCCTGCACGAGGCAGCAATGCGAACTGTCACCAGACAAGTGGTATTAGAGGGCTGAATACGTTCCCCTAACTTGCTGTCGTGGGTTTTGTGCAGTACAGATTGCTTTTGTTGAGGTTACCTGTGTAATTATTTGAGTCACAATGATATGCTTTTACTTTGCACAGTACACATATGAATGTTTTACGTATTTTTACTCAGGAACTGAGAAGAGTGAGCAAGTCATGACAGCCTCCACGTAACTCCTGGATTTTTCACACGATGGTGATTTTGTAGCATTTGATTGTGAGGGTTCGGCATTTTCTGGGGCTCGTTAACTCTGTCCTTAGAGACGAGAGAGTTCTATAGAGACAGGAGAGGATTTCAGGGTTCAAAATTTCTTGACCTGGGACCCTTCCAGCTCTTCGACCCCTCTGCTGGCTCCCTGCATTGGAAGGGGTGCTGCATTTTGTGCTGTTCTTGTCAGATCCTCTGGAGGGCGCTGCACCACACCCTCCCCTTGCACTGTGTCTCCAGGGGACGGTGGTGGAGCAGCTGGAAGCTCCAGGCAGTGCACAGAGGCCCCCGCCTCTACACAGTTGTCTTCCCAACCCGTGGACATCTCTTACTGAGAGCAAGAGGGAAAATGAGATGTGCCAATGAATTCTCTTCAAACGGAGTAATTTCTGTTTTCCCTCCTTTTCTCTTTTCTTTTTTCTTTCTTTCTTTCTTTCTTTTTTTTTTTTCTGGACAGGTCTCCCTCTGCTATCCAGGCTGGTCTTGAATTCATTATGTAACTCAGGCTGGCCTCAAACTCAGAGCAGTCCTCTTGTCTCAGCCTTTTAACTGCTGGAATTAAAAGCATGTAACACCATGCCCAGTTAATTTTTATGTGGTGCTGGGGGACGGAGCCCATGGCCTTGTGCGTGCGAGGCCCCTGTGCACAGCCTGGAGCCGCTAGCGCTTCCTCCACCACACCCTGAGGCAAGAGTGTGACAGGAGGTGTGGTGCTCTAGCCACTGAGCTGCACCTCCTACCTCAGACACAGTAATATTTCAATAAAGCAGTTTCCCAAAGCAAAGGATATGTGCTATCTTAATACTGGACTGCAGTGAGACCCAAGGATAGGTCCTTAATTTAAAAACAGACAAAGAAGATTTGTTCAATGAGTGTCAGGGATTTTTTTTTTTTTTTTTTTTTTTTTTTTTGAGATAGGGTTTTGCTCTGTAGCTCAGACTGATCCTGAACTCACTACGGAGCCCAGGCTGGTGGCCTTGGACTCATAGCAGTCCTCCTGTCTCAGCTTCCTGAGTGCAAGTGTTGGGATTACAGTCATGTGCTACCACATCGAAGGCAAGTGCTCTAACCCCTGAGCCATTTCTCTAACTCCAGTTTTTTTTTTTAAATAAAGAAGCAATATTAGTTTGGGGGGGAATGGAAAGTTATACATATTATATAAGAATTCCTTGTCATTTAATCTGAAGATCAGGTGGAGACCCTGAATGTAGAAATAACATAGTCTACCTGGGTGACATTGTTAGTTTTCTAAATCAGAAGCAATGAAGATTGTATTTAGGAAATTTCTATATGACATGGCAAAATGATCATCTAGACTTACACTTTTTTTGTTTGTTTTGGTGCTAGGGATTGAACCCAGGGCCTTTCCAATGAGAGTTGTGTCTGTGTCTTCAACCCATTTTTGATTTTTGGTTTTGAGATAGGCTTCTGCTAAGTAGCCTAGGCTGTACTTGAAAGTTGTAATCTTCCTTCCTCAGACTCCCAGAGTACAAGGACTACGGGTCTGTGCCCCAGGCACTTTGCGGTCCCTACCACTAGCTACTTGTGGCTATCGGCAGTGGCAGTGAGATGGTCTCCATGAAAGATGCACACTGGATTTTAAAGACAATAATTACAGCATGTGAGCTCACCAGCTTGGGTGGCAGAGGCAGGAGGATTCCAAGTTTGAGGCTAGTTTGACCAACTTGCCATGACCCTATCTCAAAAATAAAAATGTTTCACAAGGGGCTGAGGATGTGGCTCAGGGATAGAATGCTTATCTTGTATGAATGAGGTGTTGGGTTCAACCTCAAGCACCGCCTTATATTTTATTGCCAAAAAAAGGAAAAAAAATAAAGAAGGAATAAAAGAAAAAAATGCTGGATGTTAGTGCAGCTACTGGAATATTGAAAGTCGCGGACTTGGCTCACTGTATGTTTTTATTGCATTGCTGAGCTATAGAACATGTATTTCTGTTGCTTAGCTCGGCTATAGAACATACCAGTTTCACGCTTCTAAACAAGGGATCTTCAGGAATTCTTTTCCTTAAAAGGGGGCTCATGCATTGCTTTGTGGATTAATTCATTCAACTGCTGTGAAGTAGTGCAGCCAGGACTGTCCCCAGCGGCTGTCCTCCAAGCTGGGCTGGAGATGCCTTCCCTTTCCGATCATCCCCACGTCAGCCGCCTCCTGCTGTCACATCTAGTTGACTGGACACCACCAGCGTGGAGCCCGACAGTGAATCGTTTCACATCATTGAGTTTTTAATAAGTAGTTTTCTGTTTCGTCATGGAGAGCTGTGTGCTTGCCACGGCCTCAGGGTCCCTGAGTCCAGAATCACTGATTGCCGTGCACCTCCGTGAGGGCACATCATGAGGGCTTTTTCCTTTGCAAATTCTAGTAGAAAAAAAGAGACATTACTTTTTACTGTTTATGGTAGTATGAAACCTGAGACTTTGAGTGTTCGCAGTGACTCCTCCGGAGCACTGAAGTCCCCTTTGATTCGAGCTTCCAGCCTCTTCCTTCCTCGCCCTTCCTCACTCACTCACTAACACCTTGCAGCTTCTTCCCAACCCATTGCCTGCAGACATAATTTGGCAGAATACTTATGACAAAAATCAGTTTCTTTTCCTTTTTTTCGTGGTACTGGGGGACTGGCCCCAGGACTTATACCCTTAGCTATAGCCCCAATGCATTTTTAATTTTTATTTTGCTAACGAGGTCTTGGTAGGTTGTTACGTTGCCCAGGATGGGCTCAAACTTGTGATCCTCCTGCTTCAGCTTCCCAGAGTTCTTGGATTACAGACTTGTACCATTAGGCCTGGCAAAACTTAGTTTCTGTGTTAATTGTTACTGTAGAAAAATAGCTACTCCCTCCCCTGAGAATTTTAATAGTCTATTTTGACCGCAAAGCATCAGCCAGCTTTGTGGAAACACCAGGAGCTCCTTCAGGTGACAGGAAAGTGAAAAGCTGTGACCTGTGTGGAAAGCATCATGGGGGTTAGGCAGCCGCAGGACCAGGGAGAGGGCTTGAGCTGGGGCAGCCAAGAGGGCATAGGAACTCCTGCAGGTGAGGGGCCATGGTGGAGAAAGAAGGACCTCATGCCCTGAGTGGGGCAGCTGCAGGGGTGGCAGTGGGCCTGACAGAGATGGGACACTCACGCAGTGAGGAAGACCAGGGGGCAGGGGTTGTAATCTCTTGCCTTAGTTTGTATGACTCTGAATTTGGGGGCAAGGGCGAGAGATCTCTCTAGGGCCAGACCCAGTGTTGTAGATCTGTGTTCCCAGCACTCAGGAAGGCTGAGGCAGGATGATTGTATGTATGAGTCCAGCCTGGGCAATTTAATGGCCTTGGGAGATGCTGTCTGGAAAGCAGAAGTTAAAAGAAATGGGTTTGGAATGTACTTTTGGGTGAAAGCTCTAAGCTTGATTCTCATTACCACAGAGAGGAAGGAAGAAAGGAAGGGAGGGAGGGAGGGAGGGAGGGAATGGGGGAAGGAAAGCAACCAAGCCCAAGCTCCTTGTCTAGAAATGCTCAGGTGACATTCGTAACTTACCTTCCTTCAGAAACCACCCATTGTTTTCTCTTGATCATGTTTAGGCGTCTCTATATTCCAGTAATCCTGTCTGTAGTCTAGGTCTTTTTTGATTAATTAAATGTAATGTATTTTTTTTTACCAATCGGTAAATGATACTCTAATAAGGGAGAACGTAACTGATTCTGTCACTGATGTAAGTAACAAGAGTGAGTGCTTTAGTGTATTTCTTCTTGGTCTTTTCTGGGCGTAAATTTAAGTAAGTACTTGCACCCATTCCCCTTGTGCCCGTGACCCATATCCCACTTGCTTTCCCAAGCTGCTGCCGGTTCCGTGCAGCCTTGCTGGTTGCGCAGGCCGTCCTGTCACGGCCCAGGCTTTTGCTTGTTAGGAGTCTCTCTGGGCAGTGTCATTGCCCACGTGGGTACGGCTTGCTGATTGCTTTTTTTTCTGTAGATGGACACCTAACTCTGTGATGTATTCTACCTTTATGTGTGCCACGTCTTACAGGGTGTCTAGCATTCCTGGCTTGGACGTCTTTCCGACCGCCAAAGTGTGGAGACACCGAACTCCTAGTGTCCCTTCTCTGTCCAGCTCTCCAGTTCAGGACTGCTGGTTTCCTCTGTAACTTGGCTGGCAGTTGTAGCTGGGCTGGGTGGTGTAGATCGGTACTCCTGGCAGTCAAGGAAGCTGAGGCGGGAGGATTCCAAGTTCACATCCACCCTGGGCAACTTGGCATTGTAGCTAGGTGCCGTGACTAAATCGAAACTTAAAAAAAAAGTGCTGAGGATGTAGTGCTCCGTGAAGACCCTGGGTTCCATGCCCAGCCCTGGGAAAACCCTCCATGCCCTCCCAACCCCAAGCAAAAACAAACACAGACCGTCTTCTATGTGGGGCTTCTTCCTTTGGTCCTTTCCTTTCATCTGGTGGTGGCCATTGTTCATCAGTTCTACCATGGCCTTGTGGAATTGGAGGAACACGCCATGCTTCTCTGTCGCTTTCGTTTTGGGGACAGTAATATTTGGAGGAAGGCTCCTTGATGGAGCAGGAGCTGCTGTGAGGTTTAGTGTCCCAGTCTGGGATACTGAATTTTGCCAGACCCTCTTTTGTGTCATCCTGAAAAGCCACCGAGGGTGTCCCACGGTGCAAGTTCATTCACAGTCATGGCAGCTCCTCCTGCCACTGCCTGGGG
Source organism: Ctenodactylus gundi (assembly GCA_004027205.1). NCBI lineage: Eukaryota > Metazoa > Chordata > Mammalia > Rodentia > Ctenodactylidae > Ctenodactylus > Ctenodactylus gundi. The sequence continues at coordinate 12,989 of PVKB01007365.1, read as the reverse complement.
AGTTGGAGGAAGTGGGATTGTCTAGCCTGAGGGTTGGGGGGGGGGGTGGGGCAACCAGTATTTCCCTCTACCCATATTTGTCCTACGGAGTGACTGTGATCACCCGGAGCAGGCCGCCTCCTTGCAGGAGGCGCTGTGGACTCGGAAGCCTTGATTGCTTGCTACTCTCTGAACCTGGCCTCCCGCTGGAGTTCTGGGCTGGTCTCAAAGCCACAAGTGCTGGGCCTCGTAGGGTGACATAAAATTAGCTGTGTCTCAGGGTTGGCATCTTCATCGGACTGAAATACGGTATCTTCAAGCTGGTGCACCCAGCACCCACATGACCAGCAGAAATAATTTAAAAATGAGGAATAGAAAAAAATGAGCAAACATTTGTTTCCTTGCACATTTTAAAACTATCACTGACTCCTCATGGACCCACTTCCTTCCCCGTTTCTCCTGTCAGTCCGTTGCCTGTGGTTTAGGATCCCGGTTTATTGTGTATTTCTGTCTTGCAAATCAGTGTCTCCCTTCCCTGTCGAGAATAATGTTCCAAGATAGGTGTGGTCGTGCACAGCTGCGGTCTCAGCACTTAGGAGGCAAAGGGAGGAGGGTTGCTGAGTTCAAGGCCAGTGTGGGTTACAGTAGTGATTTCAGCCTGGGCTTCAGAGCAAGATCCTGACTCACATAAAGAATAATGTATCAGCCATGCCTGTTGACACAGACTTAGAGTCCTGCCATTCTGGAGGCTGAGGCAGAAGGACTGCAAATCAAACCTCATCTGGGCAACTTAGTGATGTAGGGAAACCCAGTCCCAAATAATAAAAAGGGATGGGGAATGTAGCTCAGGGAAAAGGTCCTGTGTTCACTCTATAGTACCACAGGGGGAAAAAAGAATATCGTACCACATTTAAGGTGAGATATTCAAATAATCTAGAGTAGAGTGATCCTGTGGTATAAACACCAAGGTCCTAACAAAAAAGTCTGTCCTCCACAAAATAAGTGTTCTGTCCTTAGACCTCCTCCCCCGACAGAAAATACAAGCCTCCAGGCAGCGAAGCACACAGTCCGTAATGAAAAACCATAAAAAGTGCGCCCTGGCCTGTACTTGGAGTGACTCACGGACTTCACAATCAAATGTAAATGTCTAATTGCATTTCTGCATCTTCTGCCATTAGGTAAACTGTCTGAAGGAAGAAAAGGAAAACTGCTCAGGGTTGTGGAGCAGGGCAGATAAATCTTGAGTTGTGGGAGGTGCCTCGTTGGCGGCCATCTTTCTCGGCCTGGTCAGATGGAACCTCGTAGCATCACCGGAAGTGGAGGGGTTTATTTTGTGCATCGCAGCCTCAGAGAGCCGTATCTCTGTGCTGTGGTCTTCTAAGGTTCTTGTGGTATTGACAATTTGCAGAAGTAGCGCAGGAACAAAATGTGTCAGGTCCTTGAAAGGATGGCGTTAAGGGTGAACTGTCTCTTCTTTACCTTTTTAATTTTTTAAACCTATATGTGGTGAACATGCATGTAGCCTTTTTTTCCACTTGTTTGAAAAGGATAGCCTCTGGCAGCAGACTGGGCTAACGGTGTGGCCCTGCGAGGCGCTGTGTCCGGGGCAGAAAAGCCTGGAAGACCGAGGCTGGCAGCTGTCTCTGGTCTGGGCGGTTCTTTGTGGGATTTCACAGTTTTGTGTTTTGTTGAGTACTGGAGAAAGTTCTTTAAAATTGACATAAGATTGCCACTGATAATAGGTATTTGCTTCTGGTCATGTCCTATTTAATAGGTGTCAAAGTTTGTTTAAAGACATATGTGTGTGTATACACACATTTTTATATGTGCATATACATTGCATACATACCCATGTGTTGACTGTTGTCTGTGTCAGCTATACCCCTTTGGGCTGTGAACTCCATGAAAATACAGACGTGGGAAGTTTTGTGTGTGTGCGTGCGTGTGCTTGTGTGCGTGCGTGTGTGTGTGTGTGTGTGTGTGTATGAGTGTGTGTGTGTGTGTGTGTGTGTGTGTGGTGCTGGGAATGGAGCCCAGGGCTTTCATTCCATGCTGTATTCCCAGACCATATTTGGGCTTTGATTTGGAGTTGGTGGTCTCTCTACGTCACTGAGTTGCCCAGGCTGGCCTCAATCTTGTGATCTTCCTGCCTCAGGCTCCCAGAGTGGTGAGATGACAGGCTTGTGCCCTGGGCCTGGTTATGGAAGCTTTTTTCCTTAACCACAAACCACTTTGTGTACAGTAGCATCCAGTAAATAGTTGTTAAGTTGATGTTACGTTTGAACAAATGATAGTAATAATGATAATCTTTCCTTCCTCCCTCCTTTCTTTTCTCTCCCCTTTCTCGTTCCTGCTTTCTTCCCCCTTTCCCTTCTTTTCCTTTCTCTCCTTCCTCCCTCCCTCCCTCCTTTTCCTCCTCCCTTCTTTCTGCATATTGAAGACTGAACCCAGGGCTGTGCTCACTCCAGGCAGGCATGGGCCCTGCGCCTTGCCTCGCTGACCTGTGTGCACTGAGTGGAGTGGCTTCTCTCTGATAGGCAGTGCGGGGATTGTCCCACATGGTCCCTGCCCCAGTTCTTCTGTGCGCACCCTCACTGCTCCCATTTTAGAGGTGTGAAATTGAGGTTTAGGCAGGGTAGGCATCGGTGGTGTGGCCCTGGGTGCCTCCCCACCCACTATGTTGCCTTTGACCCTTCTGCCCTCCATGCTGGCCAAGGGGCCGAGGCACTGCAGTTTCTAAGAACTGGGAGCAAAGGCTCCTAGAGCTGTTTAGTCAGCAGCCCCTCTGTCTGCCACGCCCAGAGTCGTTTTCTGAGGGAAACTCATCAGGATATGAGTAACCCGTGAAAAGAGGAATTACTCACAAATAATAGGAACGCCCATCTGCTTTCCTGCATACTAAGTACCCTGCTAAGCTGAGGTGTGTGCTCATTCATCTTCACTCTACAGCAAGTCTCTAAGCCAGGCCTGTAATCCCTGCTCTAGGGAAGCCGAGGCAGGAGGATCCCAGGGTGGAGCTCGCTTGGACAACTTGGCAGATGATCATCGAGACCTTGGCTCTAAGTCAGAACTAAAAAATGGACTGGGGATGGAGCTTAGTGTGAAGGCCTTGGCTCAATCCCCAGTACTGCAGAACAAACAAAAACAGCTCTACCAAGGAGGTACTTTCATTATTCCTGTTGTCTGGAGGAGGAGGCTGAGACTAAGGAAGGCTAATGAACCGCAGATCACGTAGCTGGAATGTGGGTGAAAGCAACCCATCACTGTGGAACTTTTTCCCAAGAATGATGGGAGCTGGGGACTCCAGTGACTCCCTTCTTCTCATGTCCAGAATATTTTATTTTTAAAGAGATCACTAATATTTTGATATCAAAGGGCAGGGGGAGAGGTTGTCAGGTCTGTGCGGTTACAGCATTGTGCTGACCGCACGCCAGGCCGGTTCTGAGTTGCCTGGTGGTATTGCTTTGAGTTTTATCTGCATGCCTGAACCATAAGACTTGCAGGGATGTGGAGAAACTGCCCTGCAGCATCCGTATGCAGAGTGCACACGGGACGGCTGACATCGAGAAGGGTCGGGTGGGAAGATCGGGCTTCACACGGATGCTGCTCCACAGCCCTCGTGGTAGCTCTCTGTCTTTCAGTTTGGGCTTTTGCTCCCATTCCACCCCCCTCATTACATTCACCGGGAGAAAAGATAGTCTAATATCATAATCAGAGCCCAGTTAAGGTTTATAATTACCAGTGGGTAATTAATCTGAATTTCAGTGTGTGCTAAATCACTATGCTGTTTTTTTTTTTTTTCTACCGTATTCCCACTTGAAAGCCAGGAATGACTCAAAAGAAATTTGCCTCTTTTGCTCAGTTAAAATGGAAACAGTCATTTATTTGTTGCATGGTGGCTTTTTAAGAAGGTGACTTAGAAGGGCTTGGCTTTCTGGGAAAGAGATTAAACTATGGAATAGTCCTATAACTGTGTTTTAAATAATGCTGACATATTTTGTTGATGCTGGCTATTTTATTTGACTGCTCTCTGTTCCCAAGTCTTCTCCTCCTTTTTCCCTTCTTTGAAATCTGTTGGTTACTATGGAAACAGTGTTGTTTTGGGTTTGGGTGGGGCAGTATCCACAGATGCAGTAGAAAGTCACTTATAAAAATGGGTTAATATTTACTCTGGCCGGGTCTAGATGGAGCTTGATGTCACCGTGATCATGATCACACATGCCGAAAAAAATTGCACTTTTATTGTTAATTTCATTAACTAGCTCAGTGTGTGCAGATCTTTTTGGAACATGCTGTCGTTTCCTCTCTGGTTTTGATACTGCCATGAAGAAGGCTACACCCAGTGCCGGGGTGCGGGGGTGGGGGGGGGGGTGGGGGAGCACTCGCAGCTGGAAGGATGCCACAGGCCTCAGACATCCTTGGGGCCTGATCGTCATTCAGGAGCCGGAGGCCTGGGATACCTTTTTGAGCTGGCGGGGTCCTCCGCTTTCTCTCCTGGGCCTTCAGTAATGTGGACCCAGCTGGTGCCTCCCCGTCCTTGGTTTTGCTTGTGTCAGCAGCGAGGTGCTGTCATTACAAAGCTTGCATGATTCAGGGTGGATTAATGGGAACGTGGTGAAAGATTAAGGGCCGGTGACTTATCCAGGCCCCATATGGTGGGGCAAGGGAAGGGTAGGGATTTGGGAAAGGTTCCAGAAGAGGTCAGTGGAAAGGGTGACATGGAACCTCATAGAAGGGTTTTATTTTTGGTTAACTTTTTTGCATTTTTTTAATGAGTACATGTTAATTTTTCAGATTAATGGGTCTTACCTAGGCAGATTTGAACATGTCCATAATGTACCTTAGTCACCTCCCCCTCTAGAACCCTTTTGAACTGTACTTTTTCTGTCACTCTAGAAATGTTCAGGGATCTGTGTCACTTATGGGAGGAGCCACTGTTTGCTCATGTGTAGGAGACTTTTGCTTAGCCTTTGTGTCCCGTCCCAGAGAAGTGATCACAGGTGGGACCTGTTCATTCTTGTCCCCTGAGGAACTGTCATATTCAGGCAGGGACCATGGAGCCACAGGGGAGGTCACTGCCACATGCAAGCGAACCCACGGCCTTTGCACTAAGCTGCATCCTCATGCCTTTCTGAGACATGGTCTCATGAGGTGGCTGAATTGTCCAGGTTGAGCCCAGGCTTTTGACCCTCCTGCTTCAGCCTATCATAGTGCTGGGATTACAAGCCTTTGCCACCAGGGTCAGCTGGCAAGAACCTTATAAAGATGGATAGTGATGGCAGAGGACAGTCACCATCAAAGAGAAGCATGGGGACCCTTTCTCTCTCGTTATGATGCCGGCTTTTGGGGGCTGGTTTGTAAATCTTTTTCATGCCCAGTGATTACTCAGAATAGTTGGCCCTGTGCAACTTTTTTACAGATGCCTGCATCCTCATGAGGGCTATTGGGGTGGTCAGATATCCTAATCTAGAAGGTCACAGTGCCATGTCCTTTGGCACCTCTAATCGTATTGGATCTGCTTTCCAAAGGCCATTAAATTGGAAGGGCTTGAGTGGCTCATGGACAGTCCTGGTACAGACCAGAGTCCAGGGAGCCTCTGAGGTGACCGAGGCCCGTGGCTCCCCAGAGGAGGCCCCTGCCACAACGTCATGTTGCCCAGAGACCTAGCAGAACTGTGGGCTTTGCTTCTGCCCCAGCTTTCCTGAACCAGATGCTGAGGGAGCAGCCCAGGTCTTTATTGCAGGAATTCTGTTCATGTGAGATCCTCTGCGCGCTCCCCCCCGCCCCCCATCCCACCTTTACCTAGGACATTGGTGTACCATGTAAAGTTTCAGGCTAATGAGTCTACTGTGTCATTGCCATGAAGGCCACTGGAAAAAGACTGTTTCTTAGCCATAGTCACCCCCAGCCACCTTAGAAAGATGTTTTCTTCCTTTGTAGGATGAACTGCCAAAGTGTGGCTTAAGACTTGCTCTGAGTGAGAGGGATGCAGAAGAATCCAGGAGTAATGGGCCTCTTTCTGTCAGGATAGGGCGTTACAATCATGAAATCACTCTTGTCCTTTGTACCATTGGAAGGGTTCTCTCTGTCCACCCGCCCACTTGGCTACCCATGCATCCATCCTTCCAGACACCAGTCTGTCCCTCCACCACCCCCATCCCTGGGTGTCCTGCTTTCTTCCAGGGACTGTGTAGGCAATAAAGCAGGAATAGCAGTCATTACCATCTTCCAGCCTCACTGGTATCTTGCTTTTTCTTTTTCTCAAACTCCCACCTCCTGTGGTGCCTGGAGCTCCTGACCCCCATCCCCTCCTGAGCACTGTTTTCTGTTAGGATTTTGGCCCTGGACTTTTCAGCTCTCCACCCCACCACCTCTGTGGCGGGAACATTGGCTTCATAACTGCCACCCCATTAAATTGGGAAGACAAACAGCACCTGTCCAGGGATCAGGGTCCCCTGAGAGTCACAGGTGTCATCACACACCCGTGATGTATCTTCATGAGGTGGTCCCTGGGTCTCCGGTAGAGTTAGATAGTGAGGGAAGAACACGCGCAGTCTTGAACCCCGCGACACCCTCCGTGGCCAGATGGTCCCCTGTAGCTTCTTAACCTCTCCCGGAGGACCGCGGGCAGAAATCCAGCGCTGGGGCCCCGACCGCCTTCTCGCCACTCCTCCCCGCCTCCTTCACCTCCTGGTGTTCTCTGTGCCCACCCCCCAAGCAATTTTCTCAATGGAAGAGGAACAGAAAAAAAAGGCGCTGAAAACAATCCAGTGCCGATCAGATTCCCATCACATACTAAATGCTTGTTTGGACACCGCTTGGACCGTCATTTTAGCAAGAATCTTCTGTTTGATTAAATAGCTTCTCTGTTATGTATTGAGCAAAATGAAATGTATGTCATAACAGATACAAGGAGACGATGACAACGCTTCTCGGCTGTGAATTTCATTAAAGATATACGTTCGTGTTGTGTGCCTTTGAGTGACAGAAGTTGACAAATAGCTGGGGAAGTTGTTTTCCAGGGAGAAGTTAGCAGCTCTCTTCCCACCCGAGACAAATCAGGAGGGCAGGGGAGCGGAGCAGGAGGGGTTGGCGGCCTGTTGAGTGGTAGCCGGGGCAGGAGAAGGTGATGCTGCTGCCCCCATGGGAAGGTCCAGGGCCGGCCCAGGAGGAGCTGCCGTCTGTGCACCACAGGTGACTGTGCACACTTGTTCGCAGCTGGCTGTTTAAATAAGTGTTTGGTTTTGCTGCCAGACGTGTGGCTGAGATAGGAGGAAGGCTGGAGTCGCGCCTTTAGTCAACCTTTGAGTAACCTGGTGAGGCCGCGACTTCAGGGAGGGCTGTGGGGTGCAGGGAAGATTTTCATGCCATCTGACATGATTTGGCACAAGAGGCCTGCTGGGCTGGGTGGTGCAGGCCTGTCGTCCCAGCACTCTGGGAGGCTGAGGGAGGAGAATCGCAAGTTTTTAGCTCATCCTGGGCAATTCAGCTAGACCTTGTCTCAGAAACTGCTTTCTTTCAGGAATGTAGCCTTGTTTTCAGAGAGCCGGCTGTGGTGTTAAGTGTGTGGTGGGCACGTTCCTTCATCACCCAGCACCTCAGTGTTCGAGTGGAGATGGTCCCAGCCTCTACTTGATGGCACGGGGAGGGTGGGCACAGTTCCGGCCAGGCTGTCTTCTAGGAGCTTAGCTGCTTTAGCTCATTGGTCCTCCACGCGCTGATCACTGTCACCCCATCCTACAGGAGAGGAAATCAAGGCCAGCGTGTCAGATCCCTCCTTGGAGCCTGGGCGCCGTGTAGTATGGCATTTGTAGCAGCTGGCCCTAGATCCCTGCTTGACAGGATGTGGCTCCTCTGTGTGGGCCACTGTGACATGTGCTGCATGGGGCAGGGTTACCCCAAGAGCACCTGCAGCCTGAGGTAGGTGAGAGGACACTGGCCTTCATCCTCGCTCTGGCCTAGGCACCAGCCGGAGGAGCAAGGGTGTGCCCGCTGCCTGCAGAGCAGGGGCCTGGGAAGAGCCAGGTGCAGAAGGCAGGCAGTGTTCGGCTTCCTGATTTCCCAAGGCATCCTGGCTCCTGAGATTCTCCAAAGAGTCAGGCAAGATGGGTGTGGAACAGTAGTGACTTGGCTTCTGATGGACCTTTGCCCTTCCTGGGCATGCTTGGGCTGTAGCTTTGAGAGGCCTTTTGAGAGATGTCTCAGGTCTTCCTCTCCAGATATTGCTGGCCTTGGCTCTCAGCAATGGGGTAAGCAGGGTGGTCCTGGGAACGCTGCTCATCTGTGTCCTCCTAGTAGACTTGTGGGCAGTCTCTTGGCTTTCTTAAATAGCGTTTCGTAAGCTGGGCCTGTCTGTATTCCCAGTAATCTAGGAGGCTGTGGCAGGAGAGTCACAAGTTTGAGGGCAGTCTGGACAAGTTTGAAAGACCTTCTGTCCAGATCAGAAATAAAAGTAGCTGAAGGTATGGCCCAATGAGAAGGCCCTAGACTTGTCCCTACCTACCTGCAGCTGTGCTCCTGCGAAGTGAGAGCCCCCAGGGCCTGTTCTAGTTCCTAGATTTTTCCTGTGTGTGGCAGGTGCAGCCAGGCACAGCCTCAAGAAGAGGATGGCTTAAGCTGCCTTGTGCCCGGAGTTGAACCATGAGGCAGCAGTCACCTTGAGATGCAGCTTCTGTGTTGACAGTGTCTTTCATCCCAGGATTTGCGGGCAGTTTACACATGTGAGGTTCAAGTGCATTGCGCCTGCGTGAGAGGGTCATTAGGACCAGTTGTCCTCTGGAGGGAGCCCAGCCCAGGGGGCTTAGGTGTTGCATGGGACTCCTGAGAGTGGCTTGTATCTCTAGCCTGTCCCTTCCTGAGCTGCTCCACAGAGTGTCCTGAAACCCTGGTGACAAATGACATGTTTGCAGAGGATGCCTGGTATTTTCTCCCAGAGTAAGGGGGTAAGGCTCTGGATTTTTTTTTTTTTTTTGCAGTTTTATAACTTTATTAGACAGTTGGTTCTCATCTGCATTGACTATAGGGTTTTGAATGTGGTAATGTAAGTGGCATTGGGGATTGAACCCAGAACTTTTGCACTGAGCTACATTTTCAGGCATTTTTTTTTTTTTTTTTAATACTAGGCACGAGCTTGCAGTCCTGCTGCCACAGCCTCCCTGTATGGTGGGATTCTAGGTCTGTGCTGCTGGGCCTGGCATCATGTGGTGAGTTCTGAGGCCTGAGTGTGGCTAGTGTCAGAGTCAGGAGCGATGCTCAGGCTGCACTGAGCACAGGACTTGAAGGCAGGCACTCTCAGGTGATCTCACACGGGTGGTCAGTTTATTTGTGGAGCAGGGTGCTGGTTTCTACATGGTGGCAGAGCATCAGAGTTGGAGAGGAAGCTGTTGGGGTGACCAGCTTGCTGGGCTAGTTGACCACAGTCACCAAGGCATACTTAACGTGGACTGGAGGAAGCACATGTTAGAGGCAGTGCTTGCTTTGACACTCCACTTCCCGAAAGACCTCAGAGTACATGGAAGCTGGGCAGGATTCACCCAACGTGAAGTGTAGATTTCTGACGCAGTGAAGTGATTTCCCTCTTCCTTGCACCTGACGTGATTTTTGAAATCCCTTAGATTTGGTTGAAGACACTTGGTGAAATTTCGGTTGTGCACCGATAAGTTGCCATGTGTTACGTTCACTTTTAGGAAGTGAAGGGACACCTGGAGCCCCTGGAAGCGGCGCTTTCCCATTTTCCACGAGAAGCTGCACTTACCTTGGGAAAGTGCTGGGCCCTCGAAGGTGGCCCTTGAAGGGAGCCATGTTTTATGGGTCTCGCAGCATTCTCGAGCTGTCTTTGCATCAAGTACGTCTAAAAAGGAACCAGATGCCAGCTGCTCCATGGAAAGAGGTTTACACATTCTTGTCCTGTGCCCCCTTTCAAACAGAGTGGTAAATTGTTTGGTTTCTAGGCAAATAACATTCCCGACTTTTTGCCTGGGTAGTCATACACCAGTAAGCCGCTCTGTCCGATAGTGCATTAGCCAAGTGCTTGCTGATTTTATGTAGCAGGTGTTGACGGGTCCTGGGAGACTGATGCCCTGCTGTCCCTCCCTCCTGGAAAATGGTTGAAGGCAGACACTGTGCTTCAGACACTGAAAATCTAGGGTTGTGGTCAGAATTGTTAGCATCCCAGGTGACTTAATGCCTCACTTCTACCAAAAGGCACAGTGGTTACTTTGAGGAGCTGAGTTTCAGTCCCACTGAAAGACAGTGGCAGGCTCTGCCTTGCCCCACTCAGAGATCCCTGAGATGTGGTGATGCCAAAGTCCTGGGTTGGTACTGATAAACCCGTGGTGGAAGTGCTGTAGTACCTGCCCCGCCTCTGCTATGTGGCGTGGTCTCTGCAAGCCCCAGTATCTGTGTAACTGGCCAGTTGGTGTTTTTTGATATGATGTTAGTGTGACTTGTTACACAGAATGAGTCGAAGATCATCAGCCCACTGTATTCTGATATGAAACAAAAGCCATTGTGACTGAAATAGTGACTTCAGTATGACTCACCCCACCATAAAATATGCTCTGTGCAAAGAGTTCCGGGGAGATGCACATCTCACCGGCACCATGTTGGCATGCTTCCTACTGATTAAACTCAGGAGGGACAGAGTCTGTTCAGTCCCTGTGAGATAAAATACACCTTACCCCTACCCCTCCAGAAAAGAATAGCTTCCTAGAATTTAGATTGAGAATCACAGACTTTTGCCATGGCCCAGTGGCATAGGCCTCTAATTGTGGTACTTTGGGAAGCTGAGGCAGATACCAGTGCAAGCCCTCAACTTAGTAACTTAGACCCTGTTTTTATTTTTATTTATTTATTTTTTAAGACAGGTTCTTGCACAGTCTGGTCCTGAAGTCACTGTGGAGCCCAGGTTGGCCTTGGACTGAGGGTAATCCTCCTGCCTCAGCCTCCTGAGAGCTGGGATTACAGGCATGTGCCACCACACCCAGCTCATGTGGTGCTGGGGAATTGAACTTGGGCATCTAGCACTTGACTTAGCACTTGCCAGGCAAGTGCTTTAACCGCTGAGCCATTCCTCCAGCCCTAGTGAGACTCTGTCTTAAAATTGGCCTGAAGATGGAGTTCAGTGAGGCTCCCCACGATCCCCAGGACCACCAAAAATGGCCTACCCCTCGTGGAACCCCCCAAAAGACCGAAGTCACACTTCTGGCTGGAGCTCTCTGTCTTTATATAGTTATCTGTCCTGTGCCCTCCGCTTCTCCCAGGTACTCCCACTAGTCAGCGGCACTGTGTTCAGGCAACTACATAAAGGGAATTTGATTTAATTTTCCGTGTCATTCTTTTAACTAGAGAGAGTGTAAAATCAAATTTGGCTCAGCTTACACGGGTGTCATTTAGAGTGATGGATTCTCCCAAGAACCAGTGTACAGAATAAAACTTTTATTTTCTCTGACTGTATTTTAGGTTAAACATATCTGTTAGGATGGCTGCTTTGTTGACAGTATGCATTTCAGACAGGCCAACCTTGGCTTCTGTGGTAGCGTTGACTTCCAAAAATGAGCAGAACTTTAACTTTGAATATTATTTGTGACCTCAAAACCCTCTGTCCTCTAGACTGGCTAGATGGTTTGCCAGTCGCGAGAAGGTTCGATGTGATTTAGTATTTTAGAATCCACAAGTGTGTTACCTTGCTGCTTAATTTCACATGGCCTGGAAGCCTGCAGCTCATGCAGCGAAGCAGCTTATTGTTTCTTACGAAAATTGAAATCAGCTCAATGCACCCACGACTTCTCTCCTGAAATCCTTCGTGGTGGTCTTTCTGTGCATGCGCATTTTCCCTTCCTTAGAAGTATGGGAGCTCAAGTGTTTCATTTGTAGCAGGACCTGAATTTGGGGAATACAATGATTTCATGTGGAATGAGATATTTCCTTGCAGCAGTGATGTTCAGAAGGAAAATCTGTGTTTCAGGAGGGATGCAAGGTGGAGGGGGAGAGGTTGCCGCTTGGTATTCTGCAGGTGACAAGTACGCGAACCTTCAACGACTTAGAATAGAAAAAAATATCTGGGTTCAGAGAAGGATGGGAGAGGTCCCCTCTTCTTTTCCTATAGACAATTTTTACACCTGCTCCAGTATGTAAGTACTTCCTAACCACTAGATGTCCACCTGCAGACCTTCCTGGGTCTCTAAACTAGTCCAGGAGGTGTGACCTTGCTTCTGACTTTGTTTATACACCTCTCAGGACAATAGTTGTATCTCCTTAAAAATGCAGATACGCCGCTTGGAACATAGAGCCCTTCACTCTGTAAATAAATTGAGGTAAAGACTGTACCTAATACCCATTTAATTTAAATTCATTTTATAAACATAAAGACGCCTTTTAAGAGAAGCTTTAATTCCTACTAGCACCTTGATTTGTCGTTGCCATGGAGAATCAAATCTGTCATTTGACAAGAAAAGTCACCCATTTATGACAGCACTTTATCTTGTCTCTCCAGGGGAAGAAAATGTCAAAAGTGAGAGCAGGAGAAAAAAAAATAAAGCCTTGAAACACCAGAATTCCTTGATTTCATTTTTATTATTCAGCTATCATATCCTTTCTGATAATAGCAACTTGGTGCAAATAAATAATGTTCCTACAGTAAAATCAAATATTTCCTATTGCAATGGACAAGGCTCTTTGTGACTGTCACTGCTGTGAAGTCTGGCAAGAAATAGTGTTATTAGATAAACCTACGGTGCCCAAATCCCATTTTCTTTTCATTATAGTGTCAAAATAATTATACCTGTGTAATTTGGGTAAGAAATTGCAGAATAAGTAAAATGGGCTATTGCAAGAGATTGCTTTCCGCCTGTGTTCCGTACAGGGTGGGGCTCCTGCCAGTGAAGGAAGTGAATGCTGAGGGGAGGTATTTTATTTGAATAAAGACGTCGAGTAGGTCCTCTGTATTATTTGCTAAATGGTCAGGTAAATGCTAGATTCTGTTACTCCCCCCCCCCCCCCCCCCCCCCCCC